>SMOB01000220.1:0-158567 GCA_007388105.1 Coniochaeta prunicola | reverse complement strand
GAATCGTCTGATTCATCGATTTCTGGTGTAATTGTAGTAAATTGAAAGGGTTGTGGTGGTGTAATTGAAGATAATTGTCTAGTAGTGGTAGAAACTGTTTCACTCGCTTGGGTGTTTCACTCGCTTGTGGATTACGTTAACGGTTAATGTCGGATATCAGTGCGTCTATCCGTTGACGTGGGCGTTAATTCGCCTCTAGGGGTTTCTTAAGGTTGTCAGGTGGTGAAAGAAAGAATTAGGTGTATGTGTGCAAAAACAGTGCTTTATAATTCTTCTCCCCTGCTTCTTTACTGTCCTCTTCCGAAGGCGGGTAGGTGAGGTACAATACATTGTATGAGGGCGGCGCCGATCCCCGCAAGGCGGGGTATATCAGGCGGTGTGGCGGAAGAGAACTGTTTAAACTGATGACAGCGGACAATTTCAGTCGCGCCTCGTATTGTAAACTCCTAAATATCCGGCCCTTTCTTGCATATCTGGTAGCAATGCCTCTGTTACCGATTATTTTCAAGTGCATATTCGGGCATACATCTGAATGACAAGCCTAAACCTACCTTTTCGTCGCAGCATCGATTATCATGACTGCTGGACTGGATGTTGCGCCGAAGAGGACCCGAGAAAGTACGTCCAAAGTTCGAACTGGGTGCAGCACCTGTAAAGCTCGTCGAGTGAAGTGCGATGAGGCAAAACCTATCTGTCGACGTTGTGCCGTTGGTGGTCGGACATGCGAATACAACACCGGCTCTCCATTGCCACGTCGTCGTAACGTCATCACGGTATACTTGCCTCCGGTGCAAAGTCAACCAGTCTACTTCGTTAATGACCGCTCCCTCGACTTCTTCCACCAGAATCTTGCTAAAAGGCTAGACGGACAGTTCGATTCAAAGTTCTGGAGCAAGTTCGTATTGCAATTATCACACTCCGAACTATCAGTTCGACATGCCGTATCGGCTATCAGCGTCATTTACCAAGATGTCGAAGCATCTTTAAGGCATCCGGCAGGCTATATCAATGCCAACCCCGAGGCTCAAGAGAGGTGGCATACGGCAATAAAGGCCGTGTCAGCGCGAATTAGAGCGCATCCTAACTCGAACTTGGTGCCCTTGGTTTGCTGCCTTCTATTCACCTGTGTCGAGTTTCTCAAAGGAAATGTTGAATCATCTATGCTTCACATTCAGAGCGGATTCAATATTCTAGCTGCACTCCCTCGAAACGGCGATGCAGCGCCGGATCTAGGGCTCAACCACTCGTCCAATGACCTCAAAGCCATCGAAGAACATATCGTGCCGATGTTCTCACGTCTGCATGTACTTTGTTCTCTCGTTGGCAGAACACCTCCGCCAATATACGCACCTACGGCTAAAGAAGACTCTCCCCAAAAAGACCTTGATGACTCTAGACGGCGACTCTACCAGATCTCTGACAACTGCATCCGATTCATTGCCATTTCTAGTACCAGAGCGGCTATGTCTCAAATTGACTTCGACGATTTTGCTGAACAGGTTAAACTTGAGGCAAGGTTAAATGCATGGCACGACCAGCTAGATGAACTCCTCGAACGAATACAGGCCGCCGGCAACCCGGTGAAACAGGACGCGGTCAGTCTACTCTTGGTACAGTACAAGGTCATACACATCTGGGTACGAGTCTGCACCACTGCCGGGGAAATGGCTACAGACTTCTACCACACCGACTTTGAAGAGCTTGTGCACCACGCGGAACAGGTCACAAACGCAGGCGTGGGAATGGCCACACCGCAACCGCTGTCTTTCGACGTACACATCGTGGGGGCGCTGTACTATGCCGCGTTGAAATGCCGTCATCCCGCAATACGCAGACGCGCGTTAGAATTGCTACAATTGGCTCCCCGGCGAGAAGGGTTCTGGAATGCGCATCACGCATACGTAACCGCCAAACGAGTGATTGAGCTGGAAGAAAAGCATCTCGACGGGCAACAATTGCCAGACGAGACTTCGAGAGTGCATGGTCTGCCTCTGCCCGACGATACGTCACGGATCCATAACGTGGACGTGCTGCCGTTAGACTTTCGGGACTTCGACCACAGCATCGTGCCCAGCCCGACTTGTCCAGGCACAATTGAAGCTGAGTTTCGGACCAAGCCGTGGGGGCCATTGGGAGAGTGGCAGACAGTCACCGAGCATATCAAGCTATGATGAAGTGGATATATGTGGTTAATTCTTCCAAGTCTGAAGTAAAGCGCGCTATCTATAATAATCTTCCAGGTTGTTCTAGCCAGGACTCCCGCCGTTGAATGTACGCCAAAGAACGCCAACTGTGTCTCTGACCAAGCCAACAGTTATACCTCGCCGAGTTCCAAAGGCACGCAAGATGATCTAGGCCAAGATCACACACTCGCAGTTTCACCCTCGCTCGAATAGGGTTGAGGCTTATACCTCTGTTGCGAGTCGATGGTTCCCATAGACAAGCCTTCCATGGCAAGAGCAGCCTTTCTGGACTGCTTGACAGACCAAGCCGCGCTGTTCCACTGGCCACTGAACGCAATACCAGGGTGCAGGACGGTCATCGCAAGCACCGCCAGGATGATCATCGGCCCCTCCAGGATCATAAACGACACCTCGTCATTGGCAATGGGTCCATCGAACCCTTGCTGCAGCTCCGCAACACGGTATACCGAACGGATGAAGATGAGCAGGACAGCCGCGGCGAGCGCGTACTGGAACCAGGCAAACTTCTTCGTGTACCTCAGCTCGATGAAGCGTACGTCCCTGGCCGTCTCCCCGGCCCTGCGGAGGCGGAACACGAATTCCAACCATAAGAGCATGAAGAGGAGGAGCGAGACGACTTGAAAGACAACACCGGCTACCATTATAGATCGTCCTGTCTCGCTTCCGGAGGGATCATCGGCTGTGGCTGCGAGCCCGCCACCGGCGCCTTGAAGGACGAGGGAGATGAAGTCGCTTATCATGAATGTGAGAGCGTATGTGCGTGGGCTGAAGCGGCTGATCTGCTGGCCGTAGACGATGATTATGCGGCAGAGGCAGAGATAGAGGGCGCCGGAGAGGAAGGCCGGGGCGATCGTTAAGGGGACGAGATAGCTATCAGGGCTGTCAGAACTCCGTTCTCGTACCTGGACGTGCATGTAGGAGTATGGGGGAAAGAGCAGACTTACATGATAAAGTTGTTGAAGTCAAAGGGGTTGTTGTGCAGCATAATTCTGCCAACATATCCGACAACCTCAAGAAGGAGACCACAGATCATGCCGACCATGAATCCCCAGGTCTTGTACCTGATGCCGAGCCCGATCTGCGCGAGGAGAAGCAGGCCGAAAGCACCAGCATAGACAGCATTACCGGGAAGCGTGGGTAGATATTCCACCTGAGCGCAGCTGAGGGGACATGTTTCCACGGTGCAGTTGTCAGTGCTTTGCAGAGGACAAATGTCTGTCATATTGGCTGTCGATTCGACCTAGTGAAACGCGACGTTGGAAAGCGAGCAATACGAACGGTTAAGAAGAGAGTGAGAGGCGTGTGGTTAGACTTTTGCACGATTGATTCGATGATCTATCTGATCCGAATCCATCTTGAAGAGCTTCCATCTGAATATATTTATATTCTCTCTTCCAATTCACAGCCACGTCGTGGGAGTCTCAGAATCCTATCATCTCCGTCCCAAAGGGGTTAGCTATTTACGACAAAGCCCGTATCAAGGGCGTTGCAAGCATTGATCTCGGATTGAGTCACATGACTGAGTGCGAAGCTAGGAGGCTTAGAGGCACCGATGCGCCGGGGAGCGACGTAAGCTGGTAAGCAGAGCCGTTGCGGATCTGGGTAGGGTGGGTAGCTGAGATTAGACTTAACTTACCCCTGGTCTCAGCGACGGTCCTTGATTGGTGAAGGGGCGGGCACTTCGTAACTGTCTAACCCAAAACAATCCAACAAGTTGTGCGACCCCAAAACAGTCTCGTATCTGTCTAACCAGAAAGGGACGAGACTGTTCCGCTCCTTCATGCTCAGCCTACCTTTGTCTATTGAACAATTCACCTACGCCTGGCATTGGTGATGTTGAGTAAACACGTACGCGCGTCTAGGGCTGAATCCCTCCGACATGCCGTCCCCACAGTTGCAATCACCTCATTCGGCCACTCGCCTCTGTCGTTCTCCCATTATATCCAAATTTATATGATGGGGATGCCGTGACAGACTGCGGTGGGCTCAGCCCGCCTCCTCTCATCACGGCCATGGCCAGTGAATCGCCCCCAAAACAAGGGCGAGCGGTCCTGGAGACAGCCATGCAGCAGTCCATACTTCAGCAAGCACAAGCTGCCGCTGCCGTCCAGACCGATCCAGAACGACACACGAGACATGAGAACTTCGTGCAAAACATTGGATTCGTCACTCCCGATGTGGCCGACGACGAGATACCTCCTCCTCCGTACGGCGAGATCTATGGCGAGATCCATAACGAGAAGAACGGCCTGGGCACCAGTGCCCATGTCACCGACGACGGCCGTGTCAACATCCGCATCAACCAGCTCAATCGCCGTTTGTCGCAGATATTCACTCCTGCCCTCCGTCAAGAGGTGCAGAGCGCTCAAGGTAGTCATCAACCTCCTTTTCCGGAGGTTGAGAAGGGAGTTCCTCTACCGCCACCCCTGAACATCGTTATCCAGGTCGTGGGTTCGCGTGGAGACGTGCAACCCTTTGTTGCCTTGGGAAAAGTCTTGAAAGCCACCTACGGCCACCGCGTGCGTCTAGCAACTCATCCCACCTTCAAGGACTTCGTGCAAGAGAACGGCCTGGAATTCTTCAGCATTGGCGGCGACCCCTCCCGGCTCATGGCCTTCATGGTGAAGAATCCCAGTTTGATGCCTGGCTTCCGCAGTCTTCTCAGTGGAGATGTCGGTCAGCGCAGGAGGGAGGTTGCCGAATACATCCAAGGCTGCTGGCGGTCTTGTTACGAAGGTGGTGACGGAATGGGTCTTCGTGACACCGACCACGACGATTCTGAACCTTCCGAGAACGATGTCGACTCGGAGAAAGCAGCAAGGCCCTTCATAGCCGACTGCATCATTGCCAACCCCCCGAGCTTCGCTCATGTCCACTGCGCAGAGAAGCTCGGTATCCCTATCCATATCATGTTCACTATGCCATATTCTCCCACGCAGGCCTTTCCCCATCCGCTCGCCAACATCCAATCTTCTAATGCCGACCCTCAGCTCACAAACTACATAAGTTATGCCATGATTGAACTCCTCTCGTGGCAGGGCATAGGCGACATCATCAACCGGTTTCGCGCCAAGTGTCTCGGTCTGGAACCCGTGAGTCTCATCTGGGGCCCCGGTATGCTCCAGCGCCTGAAAGTCCCTCACACCTACTGCTGGTCCCCTACCTTGATACCCAAACCAAAAGACTGGGGCCCACACATCTCCATCTCCGGGTTCTACTTCCTCGACTCGGCGTCTAATTACACCCCGACCCCTGCTCTGCAGGCGATCCTCGACGCGGGTCCGCCGCCCGTCTACATAGGCTTCGGAAGCATCGTGCTGGATGACCCCGACGCGCTGACGGAGCTCATCTTCGAGGCCGCGAGGAAGACCGGCCAGCGTGTCCTTCTCTCCCGAGGCTGGGGAGGCATGGGCGCGGATCGACTCCGCATTCCCGACGGCGTCTTTATGCTGGGCAACGTGCCGCACGACTGGCTGTTCGAGCGCGTCTCGTGCGTCGTCCACCACGGCGGTGCAGGGACCACTGCGGCAGGTATTGCGGCGGGCCGGCCGACGGTGGTTGTCCCCTTCTTTGGGGACCAGCCCTTCTGGGGCGCCATGGTCGCGCGGGCGGGCGCCGGGCCGGAGCCGATCCCGCACAAGCAGCTCACGGCGGATAAACTGGCGGATGCTATCGGTTTCTGCCTTCGGCCGGAGAGCGTGGAACGCGCTAGGGATCTCGCGAGAAAGATTGATGCGGAGCGCGGCAGCGACGTGGGGGCTGAGTTGTTCCATCGGCATCTCGAGCCTGATCGGCTCGGCTGCACACTTGCCCCGAGTCGACCCGCTGCGTGGCGCATCAGGCGCACGCAGATCAGGTTGAGCGCTTTTGCGGCTTGTACCCTGGCGGATGCAGGGCTTTTGGACTTCCGTGACTTGAAGCTTTTTAGAGCGCAGGAATACTACACCGACGAAGGGCCGTGGGATCCGATATCTGGGGGATTCATGACCTTTTCGGGGGCGGTCGGTGACATGTTGATGGGCTTGGTCGACATTCCGTCGGAAACCTTGAAAGCTCTGCATGTTCCGTCAGGATCCAGTCGGCAGCAGTCCCGGGCATCAGGGTCGAGGATCGCGAGAAGGAGAAGCGAGAATTTCCAGGTTGGGGAAGGGTCAACTGCACCGACTTCGCCAGAGCAGAGTCTCACGAGTCTAAGCGTACAGGAGTCTCTTGCTCGTGCTGGGAGCTCTACCAACGTCTCCGATCTGTCGTCCCCCACTACGAAAGATGGGCCAGGCTCCTTGTCTGATGTCTTACAAGGCTCGTCGAGGGCCAATCAAGATGACGATAGGCAAAATCGAAGAGACAATGGAAATAGTCGTGAATCTGGCAAGCACTACGACATGCTACGGCCGACTGCCGCGCACACGAGCAAGGGCCTCGGACGCATCGCAAAGGCTATTGTGAAGGCACCCATGGAGATTTCAGTGAGTCTTACCAAGGGAATGCACAATATCCCCAAGATGTGGGGAGACGATACCGTGCGCCCTCAGGAACGGATCAGCGATTTCAAGTCGGGCGTCCAAGCAGTTGGGAGAGAGTTCGGGCTTGGCTGGTACGACGGCGTTACCGGCCTGGTCACCCAGCCGTGGAATGGCGCCCGGAAGGAGGGCACCAGCGGCTTTTTCAAAGGAGTCGGCAAGGGAATTGGAGGGTTTCTCACCAAACCTGGCGCGGCGCTGTTGGCTGTCCCCGGGTATATGATGAAGGGCGTACACAAAGAGGTACAGAAGGCGTTCGGAAGTAATGTGCAGGATGACATCGTCGCGTCAAGGATGGCTCAAGGATACGAAGCGTGGGTGCAGAGCTCTGATGCGGAAAAGCAGGACGTCATCGCTCGTTGGAAGCTGATCCAGAAATATGTGAAGAAGAATCTCGACCCTGACTTGGTGAGAGATGTATTGGACGCACAGCAAAGTCAGAGCAAGGAGAACGAAGGACCTGGCCAAAGTCGAGGACGCACCCCGAGTTCTACTCAGCACGACAACGGCGCAGATGGTCTAAGGCAAGGTCCCGAAAGCGCCATGGCTGACATCCAAGGTCCGCAGCCATCTCCGCAGCCTGCTTCCATACTCTCTGGAGAACCTCTGGCTACGGCTGAAATTGATGAAATTGCTCGACTATCAGGCCAGGAGACACCATCTGCAGACGGTGAGGATGCTGTCGTCCCGATGCAAACCGTGTCTCAGCTGCAGCTCCAGCAACAAGAAGCTGCGGATCACCAGGCGGAGCAGGAAGATATGCGCAGGGCAATGGCGGCCAGTGAGGTTGAAGCTCGACGACAAGAGAGTGAAGCGCTAGAATATGAGAAGCAGCTGGAGCGAACTATGGCGCGGAGCCTGAGAGAACAGAGACTTGATATTGATATGGGCCTCGACGACGATGAAGACGAGGAGTTCGCGCAGGCAAGAAGGAAACCCGGAGCGGTGGCTGAGAACGCGGTAGCCCCTGTGGTTGCTGGGTCGTCAGCCATCGAGGGACCCCCTTCGTACGATCCGGGTCATCTCGCGGGGAGCACGCGGAGTGAGTTCGAGGCGCGACAACAGGCGGAGCAGGGGGAGAAAACAACGCAGGAGAAGACAGAAGAGGAGATTGTTATGGAATATGTCAAGAAGCAGAGCCTCTTGGAAAGGCAGCATCAGAACAAAGGCAAGGGGCGTGCCGTGGCGACAGAGGATGAGGAACATGAGGAGTTGCAGAAAGCGTTGAAACTGAGCATGCAAGGACATGAATATGATGCGTGAGTTTGGCGAGAGGCTTCATGGATGTGATGATGTCGTTTCCCTCTAGTCGAATGAATTCAAGATACCCGAGCGATAGGTTTGTCTTGAGTGCTTGAAACCAGATTTGACCATGATTCGAAGCCGTAGAGGTTGGCGCGATCATAGACTGTGAGGTTTCGTGACCGTACGTGTCTAGACCTAGACTTGGTTTTTATGCTGGAGTTTGGATTGGGTGGTGCTGAATCGTGGGCAAGATTGTCTCATTCGCACAAATAAGACACCCCATTTCGACGTCAATAATCGGATGAAACGTCGAATTTCTCATGTATCTGACTTGCGACATGATACCTGGCAGCGGGTTTCAAGACCTATACACACAACAACTGTGTAGACTTGCCTCGGCGATAACGGTGGACAACAAGGGCTAGGCGGTCCGTATCCCCGTCACTCCGGCCGAAACAGCGGCGATGATCCTCACCGTGGCATAGCACCTGCCTATTTCAGCTACAAACCTCCATAACGACCTTGGATGAACACCAGTTGGCCTGATCTGAGGAGCTGTAGATATTCCACCAAATGCGGCCATTCAATCACTGCCACTGCTTAGACTAGGTATACCCCTTTGTACTCTAGAGGGAAATCATGGATCACAAACACTCCCACCTCCCCATCCCCCTCCTCGACGCAGCATGGGACCCCTCCCTCCCCACCGACGACAAAGACGAGTACTGCTGGACCCCCCTACAACTAGCCTCCTACCGCGGCGACATGTCCTCCGTTACCGCTATCCTCACCTCCGCCTCCTCAGCCACCGACCGCTCATCCCTCGTCAACGCCCCACCAGCAGGCTACTACGGCAAGACCGCCATACAAGCAGCCTGCCTGCGCGGCCACGTCGCCGTCGCATCCGTCCTTCTGGCTGCCGGCGCAGAGGTAGACGCTCCCGGCGGCAACAACAGTCCCCTCACGGCGCTGGCGATCGCGTGCGCGATGGGCAGCGACGAGATGGTTTCGCTTCTCCTCGCCGCCGGCGCGGAAGTCAATCCGCCCGGGGGCGTGGGGCGCTACGCGGACCGCACGCCGCTGCAGGCGGCTGCGGAACGGGGACATGTTGCGCTTGTCGAGCGCTTGCTGGAACTGGGGGCGGACCCGAATGCTCCGGCCGCGACGAGTTTGGGTAGGACGGCGCTGCAGGGTGCTGCGGGGGGAGGGGGGAGGGAGTATCTGGCCGTCGTGGAGATGTTGTATAAGGATGGGGCGGATATAAATGCCAGATCGGAAGAGCGGAGTGGATGTAAAGAGTTGGTGAGAAGGTGTAGATTNACGATCTCGATATGCCCCCCCGCCACAGCAGTATGCAGCGCCGTCCGGCCATTAAACGGCGGCGCAGTAGCATTCAGATCCGCCCACAGCGACAGGACCCGCGCCCCCCCCGCCCCCGGGCGGCGGGTTGGCGGCGCCGGGCCTCGTGGTTGGGGGGCGGGCCGGGGCCCGCGAGTATCTGGCCGTCGTGGAGATGTTGTTGGCGGCTGGGGCGGAGGTCAATGCCCCGGCCGGGAGGTATAATGGCGTTACGGCACTGCAGGCGGCGTGCGTGGTGGGGGATGCGGAGGTGGTGGAGGTGTTACTGAGGCATGGCGCGGATGTGAATGCGAAAGGGAGTGTGTTTAATGGCGGGACGGCGCTGCATACTGCTGTGGCGGGGGGGCATATCGAGATCGTGAGGAGGTTGTTGGAGGTTGGGGCGGATCCTAACGGGACGGCGGGCAGGGCGAGGCAGACGCCGTTGCAGAGTGCTTTTCTTGTTGGACGGGAGGATATCGTGAATCTTCTAAGGGGTGCTGGGGCGAGCGGACCGGTTGGAGGGGGGAAGATGTTGTTTAATTCTACTAGGTCGAGTATAGGCGTGGAACATGATAGGATGAGACACTGAATCCTTTTGAGTTGAGATTACAATCGAAACCGATGATGGTGGCGGAGCTGTTACGTAGGCTTTTGCTTGGGCTGAGCTACGATGTCTACTCTGAGGGTGCGTCTGATGTCTTCTAAGACGTGGTGATAGGTAGATATACCTCTAGGCTAAGACAAATGAGTTGACGAATACTCAATCAAGGAAGTACATGTGAGGGCAAACTCCAGTACACAAGCAGCCCATGAAGGAAGTGCTCAGATCATAGGCTTGATATAAGCGACAGTAGATTGTTACACAGTTATCAACATTTGGAGGTTATTCCAACCTCCCAAATTGGAACTAAGGGGCTTGCACTACTAGTAGTCATAAAACACAAGAGCGCGCACCTCGATGCTTTCCCGCGGCTCCTTGTCCTCCTCGTCCGGGTTAACGAACGCCGTGTGTGGGACACGCCTCGCGCGCCCGTCGACCAAGCTGTCGTAGCACTTGATCAGCGTGACCTCGTCCGGACGCTGGGCATACTTGAAGTACCAGCGGTGGTTGGGGTTCGGCTTGACACTATATGTCTCGCCGTTGCGGTTGGGGTAGATGAGGGGGACGGGAACGAGGTCAGAGTCGGGGACAGAGTGCGCGTCCGCGATGGCCAGGGGGTCTTTGTAGATGGTCTTGATAGGCCGCCACACGTTGATGATCTGGAAGCGCTTCTTGCGCAGCTCGTCTGCCTCTTCTGGGAGGTGGTGGTTCACGCGGCTCTCGGAGGCGCTATGCGACTGGTCGATGTGAACGCGTTGGACCGGTCCTCTCAGCGCGGGAGCGCCTTGCTTTGACCTGTCTTGAGGCTGCCGGCGGATGGTGTGGTCGAAGATGAATGTGCGGACGGCGCCGGTGCTGCGGAGCTGAGTTAGCTGGCGTCTGAAGTTGAGGTATTGGAAGGTAATGCACGTACGCGTCCTTGAGCAGCTGATCGACCTCCGGATAGTACTCGGCCTTGATCTTCTCGTCGTCGAGGAAATCTTTCTCCTTGCTCTCGTGGTGGTAGATTTGGAAGCCATGGCTGTCAAGGGTGTACTTGCTTTCCTCGCCAGTGATGTCTTTCACAATAACGTCTTGGGACACCGTAGGCCGCTCGTAGGTCTCAGGCTTGCTACGACTTGTCAACATCCACAGTAGATACAAAGACGGCAAAGACGGTAACTTACCCAGCGTAGGTAGGCTTCGGTGGCTCACCGGTATCCTTGTAGTAGTTCAACGTGGTATGGACATCATGCTTGGCTTGTTGTTTGGCTTCGACGGGACGAGGTTCGACAAATGTGCCGGGCCCCGTAGCTGGCGCATGCTGGACTGCTGCGGTAGCCATGGTCGTTGCTTGTATGAAACTATGAATGCCTGTGTGTGAGAGCTTGTTGCGGGCGTAATACTTCCGCCAAGATATCAAGTCAGTTCAGAAAAAAGAAACGGACTCTGAAATCAAGACACGCCCAAAATTAGAAGCTTTATATCCCGATATGTATTACCAACAGCGTGCGGGGTGACACTTGTAAGTCCTTAACAGCTCGATGCCATTTGTTCGATTGTGAGCACGCAATGGATTTCGCGGAGCATGCCATGCCTCTATTTGTCAGCCCAACGCGTTGCGGTCGCGATGTTCGCCAAAGAGGAGATCAGTGGTCTCTATACGGATATGATTACTTTTCACTCGAAGTGAGCTGCGGATTGACACCAAGGGCGCAGGATATTCCGCTCGCCAACAAGAACTGGGCGCCAGATCTCGAGAGATGCTGCTGCAGCAAATGTGAGACAGCCTCGCTTGAGGCAGGGCGACGTCAACAGAAAGCCGTTTAAAAAAGATGATCTCGGATTGTCGGTGGCTTTGATAGCAGCAAGTCATCATGCTGATATCGATTTCTCCTGTTATGATACTTGGGGCATCGTTTCATGTCGGCCGTACATGTCACTATGTAAGAGCATCTGAATAAGCCAAATTGAAGAGAGCGACATTATTTCTCTTTGTCAGCTCGAAGTTGCGCATCGGTAAATGACCTGTCCAATGACCCGTGGACCATGCTGTTGGTTTAGTGTTGGTGTTGTTGACGACGCCGTAGTCTCAAGTCGTGGTAGGGGAAATCCATCCTCAAACAAACGTAGAGTTCAATAGGCCACATGCACACAATCTGCTACCAACAGTCTTGCGCACTTGAGGCCGCATAAGGGACCTGTGGCTAGTCTCTTCCGTGTTCGGGCGCTTAATCCAAGCGCCAGCTCCTCTTCGCCAGTCGTTCCAGGACGTGGCGACGAGACGAAGTGCGGTAGCACAGCTTGCGAAGGAGATGCACAGCTAACTTCAAGAGTCCTTACTGTGTGGAGATGCTTCTTGAATAATTCAGATTTTCATGTCCAGCCACGTCTCTCTCGAATGCAATCATTGTCCAGCTCGACTGAAGCCATCGTGATTGCTCGGCGTCAATGACGTACTGGCTGCAGGGAGTGGGGTTGCCGACGGCCTCCACTCAAAGCTCAGCCACTTTCGCTGGGACAGAGAAGGGGATTGCGGCTGAGCCCTACACTTGACTGCTCCTTCCCGGTTCTAGCCTTCTGTAGTCCGCTCTTTCCCCTTCCCAGCGGGATCCTCCGAGCACTAACAAGGGAAATGAGGGGCCTCCACCAGGCAGCGACACTTATCGGCGGACGCTATCAGTGATCACCGCATTCCTGGTCAGAGATCTTGAATCTGCCTCGCAGGGCTGAACTGATTTGCCCCCTGTGCAATCTCCGATCAAGAGACAAGAGACGCGTCTTCTTCGCACGCTTACTGGGAGGAATAGCCGCGAGCATCGGACATTGAAGGCACCGACTCTTGTCTGGAAATGTCCAGCTGGCAGATGATGGGGATGGCGTGTCTCTACAAGGAGGCGACGTGAGATGCTGACCATTATGCCGAAAGACTGCCAATCCACGTGAACGTCGCTGGGAACGCGTCATGAGATTCCTTCATCAAGTTATTTTCGGGATGCTTGCTAATCAGCTGGATATTTGTGATCGTGGCCGGTAGCCAGAGCAGCGGTGGTACATGGGATCAAATCCCCATTGCGTGCTGCTTGAGCTGAAAGGCCACGTAAGCAAGGCCTCTGAGGACGCGACTCACCTCGGTGTGCAGTGATGCTCAATATCAGCCTCAATTTTCTGGCCAGAAGTACTGGATATTGTCGAGATCTCGTGGACATTGGGTTCCGCTGACCCTTTGACTCCGCTGTCGGCAGTGGATGGTGGTGGGACAGTGACTAACCACTACTCCAGGCATCACTTGTGGCGTTCTAGGACCTCCCTCAATCAATTCAGCAATCGATGAGCACTCAGTTCAATTGACCACAACAGAAACCAGCAACCTTCCAATATCTGCATGTCTAACCGCGAGGCTCTAGCACGATTTTAATTAGAGGTTTAGAAAGCTGTATGGCTAGATAATTGGCCTCAGACTGCCTTACTTATTGGATGGCAGGTGTCGAGTTCATCCAAAACGCATTTGGCAGTCAAGCCTGTACTGTGGCCGACAGGCGGCTGCGCCTGTTGAAACAGGATGCACAATTGGGGGGAGGCGAGAAGTGAAACAGCACCAGTTCGAATTGGCCTTCTCTGCTACAAACCGCGCCGCCGGGAGCGTGAGACGAGGGTCCAGCCTACGTTATGCTAATGTCATGTCCTTCTCAATACTTGCCTGTGTGGCAAAATACGAAGTCACATTCGACAGTTGCACACATGAAGGTGTGCAGCGGCTTACACAGCCATCAGCCTCCATCATGCACCAAAGCATTCGAGCAAACAGAGTTCTGCATTTCTGCGAACCGCTGCATTACCGGCGCTGCCCTTGCAGGAAACAACCACGCCGTGGCTGACCTAACCAGGCAGCAAACATCGCCCACTGGCCAGACGATGGACTCGACATGGGTTGGATTTTTCGGACTCGCTGCGAGACATCATCATCGAAAGAACCCAGTGTCCGGCGCCAATGCAGAGCACTGTGTCTTAGGACATCACTAAGCATTAGCCCTATTCCTTGGACCCGTTTAGGCCGCTGGCTGCCTTGCAGGGCCCGGTGTTTGTGAGTCAATCGCCGAGAACAAAGAGGGGAAATATTGCCGCGGGGACGAGTAATCCCCCTAACCGCACGCCATTGGTACTGTTGGCCAGAGCAGCTTTGCTTTATTCTTTCAGTGGTTGTTTCGTTGCGCGCCTCCAAGGCCGAATTTACGGTCGCATCTTCTTTGACAGCCAGTCTCACGTTTCAAACCAAGTATGGCCTGGCCAGCTTCCAATTTCCGCATTCCAATCTTCTCTGCTGTTCCTCTACGCTTTGTTCGATTTGTGCCGTTGGCCTCAATCACACACAAGGAGATCCCGCGGCATGGAATTTAGCGTCAAAGGCAGGAAAAGAATTTGATGCTGCCTGTTGTGTATATCCACGAAGCGTTGTCCATGCTAATGCTGCAGCGACGCACAAACCAAGGTAGCAGTGGAGGGGGCGTGTTCGTTGTAGAGAAACGCACCGACGCTGCAGAGTGATCACTGGATCAACAGGCTTCGCCGGCCTGGCTACCTCCTCCTACCCCTCCATACACTCCCCACAGCCTCAACAACCTAGCCGCAACTAGGGTCATTTGCACCCCCGTTGCAGCTCAGCCTCGCAACCGAGGAGCTCTATTGGTTCCACACCGCTCCACGGCGGCCTCTACCGGCCTAGGAACCTAGGACTTCTACTTCTCCCACACCCCTCTCACACCTCGTACAGAGAATGTGTCACCGGTCACCAGCTAAGCGGGGAGATGCAACCCCCAAGCGGGACATTGAGGCAGACTGGCAAAAGTTACAGGGGGGGTGTGAGACACTCGAGATCGCTGCAGTAGTTCCCGACAGAGCAGGGTGGCTGGTGTGCACTGTGCGGTTGTTGACCCCGGACTCGCTCGATTCCCACGAGCAGGGGTGCAGGGAGGACGTTTCTTGGCGGCCTTGACCCTCGACACTAATGTTTATTTAAAAACGCCCGCCTCCTTCATGGTCGCAACTCTTCAAACCAGCACCATCATCACTTTCTTTGTCTACCACCGCCACAGGAACGAGTTTCGAGTGAGACCAACATCCTTCACCTATTTGATCTATTACAAGCATCGCCCTAGCCACTTGACCTGTCTACATATCTTGACCGTCCTCCTGTCTTCATGTCCTCATGTCGTTGACTCGATCAGAGAGCTACCCAAAAGACTGTTTCGTCTCTGACACGGCCGACTGACATCGACGTGCCCTTGACCTCACCACTGGTCACCGTGAACACCATCTACAACTGTAACAAGTATCCAACACATCTGTCATCGCAACCTGAGACAACCGGCCTCTCATCCGAAGCCACACATCGAGACACACTCGAACCACATACGTTCAACACCGCAACAATGTGCCGCAAGACCATCTACTACAACACCTACGGGGACGGCAGCGAGGACGTCACAGAGCGCGTCGAGACCTGCCGCCCCGGCAAGATGTGTTCGCACCCGGAACGGCGCGAATACCGGCGGTCATTCCGCTTCACCAAGCTCGGCACCTCATCACCAGAGACGCCCATCAGCCTGGCCGACCGCCGCCCAACCCCCTACGCCACGGACTTCCTCCAGCTCCCACCAACCCCCCGCTCCAAGTCCCCCTCGCCGTCTCGCAAGCACGAATCGGGCGTCTATGTCAATGGCGAGCGGATAGCCAACATCCACGCCCCGCGCAAGGAGAAGCGCCGCAGCCACGTCGTGGTGCACGCCCCGGAGCCCCCCTCCCCAGTCCGGCCGGGTCTCAAGCGGCACTCCACTCTACCGTCCGACTACGTCGTCATCGAGAACGAGGCCCGCGGCCGCCACGGCCGCCACTCCAGCACACGCCGCCGCGACACCTCGCGCGACGTGCCGCTCGGCCCCGTCCGCATCCTGGACGACATGGGCAGCCGACACAGCTCTCCCTCCCGCCGCTCCGCGTCGCCGCGACCCGTGCACTACCGCGAGCACACGCGCACTCCGCGGGGCTACGAGCACGTCGTCGACGAGCAGCAGTCCCGCCGGCGGTCGACGCGGCGGGCCTCGACGGCGTACTACCCGCGCGAGGACGTCTACATGACGCCGGCGGCGTCGCCGCCCAGGAAGGAGGTGCACTTCACGGCGGACCCGGTGCGGGACAGCATCCGCCAGCAGAACGAGCGGATCGCGCGGCGGCCGAAGCTGCACCAGGAGGTGAAGGGGATCCTGAAGAAGGAGGGGGCGGCGGCGGCGGTGGTGGTGCCGGAGAACGAGTACGATGCGCTGCGGCGGGCGGTGGGGCAGATGGATATTCATCCTCCGCAGCAGCAGCAGCAGTCGCGACGGTTGGGGCGGGAGGTTAGTGACCCGCAGTACTGGGATAGGCTGAGGGATCGGTTTGAGGAGCCGAGGGAACGGAGGAGGAAGAGTAGGGTTTATTACCCTGGGGAGGGGGTGTACAAGTACATGTGATGGGGGGAAATGGCTTTGAGTGAGGTGTTGTTGGTGTATCTGAGTCAAAGGTTGGGAACAGGCGTTGGTTTTGGTATTTGGACCACTGGCGTTTAAGGCGATCTGCTGCAGTCTAGGGTAGAAACAGCACCGAGATAGCAATATTGAGTCGTCGAACTCACATTTTTTGAATTGACCACATTTCAGTCATTTCTTGTGCATCAGTTTCCTGATGTCTCGCATATTCTCAGTTCTATAAAGTACCTAGGTACATGACCCGTGTCACAGCTGGGGTTCTCTCTTCCATCACGTACAGGATTGCCGACTAAGCTGCTGCCTTGGGGTCGTATCCTCTTGTGGGCGAGGAAAATTGCAGAGAATCTGTTTGTTCCCAATCAGCTTCCAAAGATACCCCTAAGCGCTGTTCCAGCACCGCACGGTCTCGAGCAACTCGGCTCTCTCATTAGCGTCGCTCATGGTGGTCCCCTTCCCACGACATGAATATCATGTAGACGACATAGACGCGGCGGTTGTAGAATTAGATTATGGTCATGGGTGTCACCCTGCTTAAACCAGCTGTAGCATGTCAGCTTGCTTCCGTGCTCTCAATACTCTCTAACCCATTCCCTCCTCGCTCACCCATCATTTGTCCAGCTTCACATTGTAGAGCAGAACTCGTCGTCCAGTCTCTATCCTTTACCACCTTGCTCTTTACCATCATCCCTCCAACCCGATGGATCGTTCCGACACTGACAGGAAAACCCCACTTGTAACATCTCTCCGAGACCTGACAATTATCGAAGCCTGGGACGAAGAGTCCGACAAACCCAAATATGTCTCTTTCTACCTCGTCACACCCGACGAAGAGCTTTACTTTGGCCAGCTGTCCAAAAACAAGAGGGATATAACTCTCGCCGAGTACAATTCGGCTCTACAGTACATTCCAGACGAAGAGATCTATCCAGAGGTTCCGAAAGACGTCACGTTGACGATTGCATCTGATAGCTTAGATGAAGCCTCGGTGTTTACCAAGAGGCCCGGGCTAGACTGCTACGAGACCATGAAAGGATCCCAATACATTCCCAGGGCAATTCTGGAAGAGACCTTGATTATGGAGCAGGTGTCCGAAACGCACCATCCCAACATCGTTGGATACTTTGGGTGCCACGTGAGACGTGGCCGTATCACGGCAATAGTCTTGGAGCGTCTTGACCAGACCCTAACACGATATGCTCATACACCCGCCTTTGAGCAACTCGACAAGGCCAAGTTTCTCGAGGCTCTAAGGTCGGTCGTCGACTACCTGCACTCGCTGGGCTTGGCGCACAACGATATCAACCCAGACAAAATTATGATCAAGAATGGGATGCCAGTGTTGATTGACTTCGGGTCTTGCCAGCCTTTTGGAAAGAACCTGCAGTCCCTCGGCACGGATGGATGGTATGAGGAGCTGTTCTTCATGTCCGAGAAGAAACTCGACGAATATTCTCTTGGGAAACTACAAGAGTGGTTGCAAGCGCCAATGTGACAGTAGAGCGAGAACTGCCATTCTCCAATTGACCATCTTTCAGTTACTTTCTGCGCATCACCACCTAATCTTGCAATTGTGAACATACATGCAAAACTTGAATGGAATAGCTCAGAAGTTCGCTAAGGTAGGTACCTAGGGTAAAGGCCTCCTGACTAAGCTGCTGCTGCCTTGGAGTTATCCTCTCGCGGGGGAGTTAAATTGCAGTGTAAGATGAGTTCCCGGGCGGAAATGTAAAAATGCTACCTTGGAGTTATCCTCCTCGTGCACACCGAAGCCGGGCGAAAACTGGCGTAGATGCTGCGGGTTATCCCCCTCGTGGGGGAAGAAAATTGCAGTGCAACCACAGCAGTTGGGCGAGGGTGCAATTCGACAAACTGCACTTCGAACGCAGTAACAGCAAGGAAACAAGAACGGACGACCACATGTGCCCAACCAACACACCATCGGAGTCATCCCATGACCGGCGGTTGGAGTGGGGCGCATGCGGGAAGAGTGGGACCGATGTCGGTCCTCGTCCGGCGAGTGACTGCACTCGGAGAGCTGTCTCACCATGGAACGGAGCGGGATGGTCCAGATGGCGGGGACAAAAAAGACAAATAAACGTACTATCATGAGAGAAGAGGAAGATAAGTGTCGTCTCATTTATTCCGGCGGCTGGCGCGGTTGCGGCTCCGTTAGTCTGTCGTTCCGAGATCAACCAGCCGGATACATAGAGGGGTGTACGGGTGGAAGAGGTGTGTTGACTCACTGACTCCGACGTGAAAGGTGAGCTAGGTAGGAACGTGACTATCTTCTCAGATGCTTGTCTCGGTTGTTATCTTGGAGCCGCGGGAGTGTCATTGCAGATGCCGGTGCAGCGATGCACAAATAACATGTTCTAGATGCCTTTAGCTTTGAGACATAGCTACCCAGTCCCTAGTGGATTGAAGACACAGCCTGGGCACAACACCTTGTTTCACGCAGATACTACAGACTTATCGCACCAGCCCTATTACAGGCATTGTCTTCTGAGAAGCTTACCTTGAGATATGGAGAGGCCATTCATATCGTTATTATGGTAATGATAAGGTATCGTCGTGTAGTGCGATCTAAGCAGACATGAAAGTCATGTGTTGTTGTCTAGAGTCGACTACTACGGTAACATTACTACACCTGGTGATAGCAACAGTGAGCTTACAATACGCGAAAGTCAAGCTGCAAAATGCCATTCCTTCTCGTAGCGGCGAATTGTGAGAGCCATATATTGCGCACATGTCTAGTATAACCCGCAGACGGAAAACCGAAACCCAAATAAGGGGGGCATGCCGCTTAGCGACCGATCCCGATGTTTGCGGAGACGACCTTGCCTTCCATCTCAACCTGCCTGTCCTCCCTGATAACCACGGTGCCGAACGGCGGAGCCTTGTCCACGTCCTCGTTCTTGCGCTCGAGGGTGACGCACCCGGCGCCAAGGTCTTTGCAGGTCTGCTTGGCATAGGCGATCATGTCGCCCATGGCCCTGCAAGCGGCCGGGACGACGTCGACGGCGGGGACGCTCAGGTACAGCGACAGGTCCGTCATCTTGGAGTCCAGGATCGCCTGCTTCCAGTCGTCGAACTGCGTCTGGAAGCTGGGCCCCGTGGCGCCGGCGCTGACGTGGGCGAGGGCCTTGTCGATCTTCTTGTCGGGGTCCTCGGTGCCTATGGCGGCGGCGCCTATGCACGTGGAGAGGCCTTCGGTGTAGAGCTCGGTGCTCGACCCTCCGGTCGCGAGTCCACCTTGGTCTACCGTGATCCGGTCACGCTTCTCGAGAGTATCCCCGACGGGCTGAACGGTATCTCGACTAGACAATGGTCAGAAGAGAATGGACCACCAGGGGGAAGGAGCCGGACTTACCGGGGGACCTTGGTGAGCTCGCCAAGTGACGAAGTGACTAATAGACTGGTCACACCCAATGTGAGAAGGCGCTTGGAGAAATGCATTTTGTTGGGTGCGAGAGCGTCTGGGATGCGAAGATATGAAAGGACGTCTGGGGTCTGGATAGTTTTTGAGGCTTATTGCATAGAAGTACTACTGGATTGCTTGATGGACTCGGGTGAGTAGAACTACTAGTATCGTGTTTTGAATGACACTGGTGTGTCTTATATAGTCTGACTACTCTGTCAAGCCGGCCTGGGCAACTAATTACAGATTCCCTTTGGGACTTTGACGACAAATCTCAGGGCTCGAGTCCAGATGTTTCCTGTTTGCATTCCCAACAATGGGAGGGAGGGGCCAGACCTGGTCCGCTTCCTCTTGCGCCTTGTGCCGCATTATGTCCTGGCTCTAGAGGATTAGGAGGTTTCGACTTCTAGAAAACTTGGAAGTTTGACTAGCTTTCCGGCGCATATAGAGCTGTGCCCCCTTCATAATTGTACGGCACTGCTGCAGGATCGTTACGTGTAGTTGCACGACTATAAACGCGGCCCAATCTGAGTAAGCCAAACAGAGGACAGAGGGCCATAATTCGGGACCCCTAAAGATTCATATTTGCCAGGCAAGCGATGATCACTGTACCTCAGCATTATGGCCCACACATGTGGTTATGTAGGTTATCGGTGTGTTACTCAAGGATGTGGCGAAACATGCAGGGGCGGGGCTCAACACATATGTCAGCTGTGGACACTGGACAATAATAGCCTCTTGCTGCCTCCCAGACTTCAAGCTTCGCGGGGTAAGCCCCAGAGAAACGCACAAGTTGATCGGCCGCGTCACCAGAGAACAACCATCCGGAGGGATTCCACACCGGATCCTGGTTGGATTCCGCCTATTTGAGTAGCCTGTTTACGGCGCGACCGACAGTCTCCGATTGAAGCTTCAGTCATGGCTTCAACAAAGAAAGCCGGTCTACTGAACGACACCTACTCTGCCAAGGCCCCAAGAGGCGATAGCGCCATCTTCACGCTGTTTCCTAGGCTTCCGCCCGAGCTTCGTAGTGCGATATGGAATGCTAGTCTACGGCGATGGCGGATCATCACGGTGAGGATTGCCAGTCCTGGTCTCAGCAGCTCAGACCATGCTTCGAATGATAGAGCAAACGAGCATCCATACCGAGTGATGGCTCATCAACACTACCGACACCCTGAGCTGTTGCAAGTGAACCGCGAGGCCAGAGCCGCTGCTCTACAGTTCTACAGTGTCAATCTTCCCTGCGATAATCTCCCCTCGACACGATTGTACTTCAACCCCGAGCATGACTTCCTATTTGTCCGCCAGGAATCTCATGCTCCCAAGAGAATCATTGGCTTCCTGAATAGCCTAGAAGGCTACGATGCTAGGGGAATTGGAGTTCTCAATCTCGCCTTGGACAGCTACATCATAGAGGCCCTCTGCCATGTCGACGGCCTTGGAACTACCGCGCGCGATACATTCGCGCGCACGCTCTCGCGTCTACGGCGACTTTGGAGTGTCATTCTCGAGACGTCCGAAGCCCGCGCCATGGGCGGCGAGCTCAGCTGGCGGCACGCAAAGGTCCACCATAACCGCTCCGTGCCGGTCCTGTCGTACTCGCAGACGTTTGACTGGCTGCCGGGGGTCGATCCACGGCCGATCGACTTCGATCTCGGCTACATCGCGACGTTCCGAGATCCGCGGCCGCAGACGCGTCGATGGCGGGAGCTCGAAAGGAAGCTGCAGATCCGACGCGACAGGCCAGTCGACTTTCGGATCCTGCTGGCCGTGGAGACACGGCGCTGCGACACCGAGGTGGTCGATCGGGCGACGGCGCACCGGTACCTCGAGGAGGAGGAGAGGGGCTTTGTCGAGCGAGCTTGCAAGATGTTCGAGCCGAATATTCCGCCTTGGGGCGAGTATCTAGACCGCGAAAGCTGGGAGACGTCGAGAGGAAGTCTCGAGGATGCGGTGGGATTCTGGCTATTTCCGATGGATGCCTTTGGCCAATGCCCTGATGATGGCATGTCCCAGCTCAAAAGGGTGAGGAATCTGAGGAAAAAACCACCGCAGCTTTGCCTATTCGATTTGCAATGAAATGACAAGAGCTTTCTTCAGGAAGACGGGACAACGATTATGGGTCCCAGGTTCTCACTAGCTTCAAATCTATGTCTCCTCATCAGAAGCGAAGCTCTGTTGGGTGGCCAGCAGGTCATCTCGTGGTCTGCTGGATCATCACCGTCATTCCAGGCGTAATGCTTGCATTCGCCGGCTTCTTTACAACCACACTGCAGCCGCCTCAACCTCGCCGTCCGGCCTGGTACTGATTCCATCTTAGATAGACGGTTTCATCCACAGGCAGATTCGCTAGAAGTTGTGCTAGATAACTTCGATATGTGGATCTTGAACCTGCCCCTATCATGAAGACCGGAATTGCAACCGAATAACCTGGCGGTTGGTCATATGTACGCGCACTTGCACCATTTGCTCCCGAGATTCGTGGTCTCGACATTTACTTAAACAAGACTCGATCATCGCTTGCATGCCAATGTTGTAGGCTAAAAAGCTTGTCTACGTCAAGCTCCTGATCTCTCTTGGCTTGAGGGCATTTCCTGGTCCGTCACGGCCGACATTACCGTGGACGAGCTGGGGGTAACGCCACAAACGGGATATTGCTGGATGCAACGTGGATCAGGAAGACGACGAGATGGACAGAAACTCTCCGCAACGGCACTCTTCTGCCGGCATTCCCCGCAAAACTTCATTTATATCCCCTGCGCTTTAAGGGGCGGAAGGCTTATTCTACGGCAGCTAATATACTTGTGCCTCCGGGTAAATTGGCATGACCAGAACTTCCGCCAAGGATATCGAACTATTCGAGTAACGGTCCCCAGTGGATGCTTAGCAGACTAACACTTTCGTTACATGGAACACTTTTTCTACACGCGTGCGAGATTGTACTCAATCTGGGTGTGTCCTCGTGGTGGCTCTGTATGTGCCATATAGATGCGTGAAATTCCGTTAAGCCGGTTGAAACACCGTTATGGCGACATATACCCGGACAGAAGAGTACCGTTCAATTAGTATAAAGACTATGTTGGCTCTCTCGCAGTCCTCTCATCTACTCGAGAAGTGTGAAACCAGCTGATAAGACTTCATCTCACACCGTCGTCATGGTTGCCTTCACTTACCTCGCCGTCGCTGTCGCGGCCATCTCCGGAGCCCTCGCCGCTCCTACTGCCGGACCTGATCTCCCCGACTTTGAGATTGGGTCCCAGAATCTCGCCCGTCGGCAAGACTACAACCAGAATTATAGGACCGGCGGTAACGTCCAGTTCTCACCCTCCAGCAACGGCTACTCGGTATCTTTCTCTGGCGCTGGTGACTTTGTCGTTGGAAAGGGCTGGACGAAGGGCACTAATAGGTAACACACTCTAGCCTAGACTCCCCGGTATCTCTTCAAATAAAAAATATCGACACAACAGCTAACCTTGCTACCAGGAACATCACCTTCACCGGCAGCACGACCCAAACCTCCGGCACGGTCCTGGTCTCCGTCTACGGCTGGACCCGCAACCCTCTGGTGGAGTACTACGTGCAAGAGTACACCTCCGACGGCAAGGGGTCCGCGCAGGGCCAGAAGCTGGGCACCTTCGAGTCGGACGGGTCGACGTACGAGATCTGGAAGCACCAGCAGACCAATCAGCCGTCCATCGCCGGCACGTCGACCTTCCAGCAGTACATCTCGAACCGCGTCGACAAGCGGCCCAACGGCGGCACCGTCACCCTGGCGAACCACTTCGCCGCCTGGGCCAAGGTCGGCCTGAACTTGGGGACGCACGACTACCAGGTTCTGGCGACGGAGGGGTGGGGTAATGCGGGTGGAAACTCGAAGTACACTCTCAGTACCTAAGTCTAGGGTGGCTCAGGAAGTACTGCTGCTGCTTGCGGGGGAAAAGCTTTGGAAACTCCATACTCGCCAGATACTCAATGGCAATAGCTGCCAAATCTATGAACTACGAGTTCGAGGATATCATGAAATGATCACTCCTTCATCTTCAAACACTGCCTTTCCATCTGATCATCTTGTGCATCGAGTTCAACCACGGTATTCCGGACTCAGGCCTTCTTCAATGGCTTTAATCTGGAGCGCTAACATCGGTGTTCCCGTCTGGCTGCCGCCGAGATTCGAGACGGCAAGCCAGAACCCCGGATGGCCTGTAGGGCGGTAAATCTATCCAAATGCAAAAGCGTTAGTGAGACCAAGTTCGTCAACGAGGCGTGGAAGATATACGAACCCCTGCTATCTCCCCTTCCTCGTCAAGTCCCCAGCGCCCATTCGTGCGCCGAGCAATGTCTTCGCCCATGATCTCCCCCATGAGGTCCTCGAAGTGTGTCCAACCGGTAGCGAGGATGATGATATCAGCGTCCACCGTCCTGCCGTCCGCTAGCAGGAGCCCCGTCGGCGTCACGCGCTCGATACCCTTAGGGGACCGAAGGACTTTAATCCGCCCTTCGGCAATGGCCTCGCTCCCGCCGTGGTTGATGTAGAACCCGCCCCGCCTCCTCAGCCCGCGCGAGAGGTACGACTCGCCCGTCTCGCCCCTATCGAGCGCGAACTCGGTGCGATCCAGACCCTCGTAGAGCGCGGCGTCGTTGGCCGCGATGGCGCGCATCTGGGCCCCCGCAAAATCCACGGCGACCCGCAGCGGGAACGAGCGCTTCTCGAAGACGTAGTCGTCGGAGGCGGCGCCCTCCCTGGGCAGCGGGGCGGCCAGCAGCTTGGCCGACGAGTTGCTGAAGACGATGGTGGTGCCGCGCTGCACCATGGTCACGGACCCGGCGCCGGCGGCGAGGTAGTCCATGGCGATGTCGTGGGCCGTGGTGTTGGAGCCGACGATGGCGACGCGCCTGCCGCGCGCGCCGCCGGGGACGGCGGACGCGGTGGTGTGCGCGGCGGCGTGGAAGAGTTGGCCTTTGAAGGAGGCGGTGCCGGGCCACGAGGGGATCTTGGGCCGCGACAGGATGTGCCCGTTGCCGGCGTAGACGAGGTGTTTGGGATGCACTGTTCGGCGCTTGATGATGGTGTTTTCGACCCCGCGTACGACGGTCGAGACGGTCCAGCGCCCGGATGCGTCGTCGTATTTTGCGCTCTCGTACTCCGTCTGCAGCCAGACCTGGAGATCGAGGGTGCGGGCGTAGAATTCGAGGAAGTCGGCCAGTTGGTCCTTGTCGGGGAATATGGGCCAGCAGGACGGGAACTCGAGATATGGCATGTTGTCTCCCCAGTTTGGGCTGTGCAACGTGAGAGTCTATAGCATGGCAAGCAGGTCAGTCTAAAGTATCCCGTCAAGATAACGGACTGGTATCGCTCTTGTGGGCTGGATAAAGGAGAGACAGGGGCGTTTGCACGAACCTTGTAACGATTGCGCCACGAATCACCAACGCGCTGGCTGCGCTCAATGACCAACGTGCGGACGTTCAGATCTTTGAGACAAGCTGCCAGAGACAGTCCACAATGACCTGCTCCTATGATGAGCACGGTAGGCTCCGTCTCGCTGTCAGGCTCATCCGGGACGGGAACCGGCTTCTGATGAAAGTCCAACCTATTCAGACCAATGTGCGGGGGATGACCCTTGAGCTCCTCGAGACCAATGAACAAGATCCAAGCTTTCCATTCTCCCACAGCAGTGTTTGCGAGCCGAACCAGGCCACGGCCGAGACCGACGTCGGTCTCGAAGGTGAATGCCGACTCTACCCAGGCCATAGGGCCGACTTCTCTGAGAGCCGGGCGCAGCTGCGGTCTAGTCACTACCTTCAGGTTGAAGAACGGCCGTTGCTTTTTGCCATCCTGTAGATGCTCCGTGATCTTGGAGATGCCGTTTAATGAGTGGAGGTCCCACTGCATTACGAGACAGTCCTTCAACCAGCTCTCGGCCAAGAAGAGTTTATCGAGCTGCAGCGGCTCCGTGGAGGATAGAGCTGCTTCGAAGTCCGTAAGCCATTGGCTTACAACGTTCTCCGCGTTCGCAGCCACCTTTGCCTTATCCTCGCCTGGGGCGAGCTGAAGCATCGCGCTCATGGTTGCCGGTAAATCGAAAAAGACTCGGTGATAGGAAGAGTTTGGTATAGTATGATGCTTTCTGATTGTCGATAGCAAAAATAAAGGATGAATAACAAGAGAAGAGAAGAGAAGGGAGAACTTATAGACCTGTTAAAGGTATCACTCAGTCTTGATACGAATAGAGAGATAGATATTGCCGAGGTGCATCGCCAAGACTCAGCTTATATGTAAGTGTTGTTCTCGGACTAGGGCTTATGCTTGTGCTGACAGTGTGCGTGTGCATACGAGTGTGTTGCTATGACTCGTCAGCCGAGGAGATCCATCTACGAAAGTCAATATTTGATACATTATTATTCCTAAAAGATGTTCTGCAAACGGTCAATGTGGAGATCAGCTCGTCAAGGTTGCTCAGGTATTGTACCAACGCGGAAAGGGAAGCATTCGGATGGCCGCGGATCTCACCCAAAGCAAGTCTGACTCAGCATCAATCTCAATGGAAGCCTTTTCACCTTTGGACGATATGTAGGAAATAAACGTGCAGCAAATGCAGTTCGTTGGCCCGAATGGTCAGGGCTAGCTGACCGGCGTAGGTTTCCCGTCCTCGAATGTAGCCCTCGCGGCGTTCATCAGATACGTACTTATTATTGTCTGAACGTCTGGAGTCTATGTCTAGACTATAGGAGGATCAAAATGGGCTTGCTTGACCTAACAGCCTTCTAAGCCTAGCCTACATAGAAAGGATAGACAATAACAGTCAAGTCGTTCTTAGCGGCTTCAAGACTAAGACTATAGTGTTAAGGCTACTAAGGCTAGTGGAACTGACAACAAGAAGTCCAACGGTTGACGACTGCGTAACTTCATAACACGAACCGTGTAACATGTCTCTCCGTCAAAGTTAGCCAAGTATAGCTATCTCTTGGAGTCTTGCAGAAAAGGAAAGGATCCACATGATCACAGAGTGACATGTTCCCGCAGAATGGTTAAGCTTTGCACCCCTGAGTCCCATGCTGACGACACTCTCCACGACGGAATTAAAACCGTTCAAGTCTAATGGATATGATCGGCCTTGAGCGGATCGGAGCGGCACGGCAGAGGCAGATTACCTCGGCTGCCGTATACATGATGTATCAAAGACTGTTGATTCGGTAGCCCGTACCTTATCATGTCAGCCTGGTGTATACCAAGTGTGACCAAAGCGACAGGGTCTTAGAATATAGCCTCATTGCCGACGAGTCAATGGTCTGGTTGAGCCTCGGTGTCATTCAACATGTCCCTCGGCTCCAGGTATGATACTTGATCTGGGACTGTCAGACTTGTCTCGTCCTTTCGGCCCGGATATGGTCACAGGTGACATGCATTCCAAGGCATCCATATGATATTGGGATGTGCATAGCCAGGGGCTCAAGAACATGTAACTGCCCGATTAGACATAGAGCACTCTTGACGGCTCTGTCTCTTCCAATGCTTAGCCATACAGTACTTACAAACATGCCAGTCTGATATAGTACCCTCATTCGCCTCGTGTTCCGCAGATCCCATAATGCCTTGGACAAAATATAGTACAAGATTAAACCTCACACCCCGAGGCATATATAATACCCGGGCCACAGCGCATCGCAATTCACGCGACACAACCCGGTCACCGTGGCGGGGTCGTTGCCGCACACCGGTACGCGACCCACGCGGCCAACAGGATTCAGTGCCATGCTAGGTCGGGCGCTATCAGCATGTGCACCTGTGTAAAAGTGAGAGAGTCTCCGGGAACCTACATCTCAATAAGCGTAACTCCGTTCTTTGAAGCGATGGTCGTGCAGGTATCGCCGCTCTGGGTTTTGTACCACTTCTTGCCTGGAGAAGGGTGTTAGCTACCGTCACCTTGGCTTGGAAGTGGTGTGGTGAGAGCAGGATCGAAACTTACAGGTGGCAGGCGATCCTACTAGAGTCGGAGACGGAACCGGCGGGAGCGTGCCTGTCGCGGATGCCGTTGGGGAGATGGGGGTTGGATAGCAGTCTATTGTGGTCACGGTTGAGGTCTCGAGGACCACCTGGGTCAGGTTCTTGGTGACGTATGAGACGGAGTAGACGATACTGGTGGAGAGTGCGGCGGCCGTGGTTGTCGTGGCGGTCTGGGTTATTGTCTGGAGAAGGTGTCAGCAACTAATAATTATTGATGAAGGAGCTGTAAGTCTCTAACGCACCCGGACCTCGGTCCTAGACACCACGTTTGTTGCGGTCGTCGAGAATGTCCTGGTTATAACTCCTGTGATGGTTACGGTCGTCGTGAAGAGTCCGGACGCGAATGCGGTTATTGTCTTGGTGACAGTCGTCGTCTCGGGGAGAGGTGCGACACTGGAGACTGAACCGCCGCAGATACCGAACTCAGCTTGACATCCAACACCGCAGTACGCGTCGCCATTACCGCAGAAGCCATGCTCTGAGCAACACTGGCCATACTGGGAGCCTGAGCAGGTCAGGCCGCTACCGCAGCTACCGTCGTTGCTGATTTTGAGGGCTGATGTTGTCGGGGACGCGGTGTCTGAGGTTAGTCCCTGGGCTGAACTATAGCTTATCCAGCTCAGGAGAAAGAGGAGCCTGGTAAAGTGTATATGCATTGTGTGAGATCTCCGTATAGTCAAGGATCGAAAGAATATAGTCCTGCGTCGCTCAGCTAGAAAACGCACCTAAAAGTGGCAGTAAGACCTCGGCGCCCAGAGTAACGATTTCGAGAGACAGGGACAGGGAGCATGCATTGCGACGGGCGCATAAATCTAGGGATATAGTATAGTTCGTGTCGGCCTGCCCTGTTATCAGACCTTCGGACAACGACCAAATAGTCCGGAACTAGGCAGCGTCATTGTGCCTTAGCGATATTTCTTACACTTCCTTATCTATAATTCAGGCTGTAGATGTGAGAGAGCCAGATGTAAACACCGAGAGTCAGACCGCGGACGAGAAGAAAGTTCTCCAACAGCATCCCGCGTGTCGTGCATCTTCAGGCTGATTCTAGCGTGACGATTCCCCGGTTCGTATATTACATTGCAGCCCAATCGGCCGTGTATAATAGCCAGACGCTAGCAGTAAGCGAGTTGATAAGCACTCAGTAAGCTTTGGACAAGAATGCCAGATTCCGTGTAGACAGTCGCACGGTTGGACCACGATTCAAAATCAAGACCGGGTATTTGGTTTGTATTCACCTCACCCAGTCTGGGTAAGAATAGGCTACTTTTAAGCATTTTCTTGCACTTCCGTAGATCATCCTTGCTCATATGCCCCCAGCTACCCCTACTCGCATTGCTGATCAAGCATATGCATCGTCTGTACACGCCCAGTCAGTCAACACGCCATACACCTAAATACTCACTCTGCAACCCTCTTATTTCAACACCCAGCCCCCTCCCTCTCAAAACTCAACCTCATCCATATTCCTCACAAACAGCGTAAACCACTTCACGGCATTGATATGGTTCAGCACGCTAACCCTCTCGTTAACGGTATGTATGCCCCTCAGCCCCGCCCCGTCGGTGGGGTCGTAGCCCGGCCCGAAGCGGAAGATGTGCTTCGTCAGGTTCCAGTAGTACCGCGTGTCCGTGTTGCCCGTCATGATGCCGGGAGCGACGACGACCTCGGTCCCGTACAGGGCGCGCGTGGTGCCGGCGACGATCTCGAACGGCTTGCCGTCCGCGGGCGTCACGGGGGCGACTTCGAGGGTGGTCGACTCGGCCTCCAGCATGATGGAGGAGGGCGCCTCCTCGCCGTCGAAGGCGTGCAGGGTCAGGTTGTGCTTGGAGGCGACGTCTGACGCGATTTGGGTCAGACGGTCCCAGACGATCTTGGGGGTCTCGCCGACGTTGATGCGGTGGTTGACGGTCACGGTCACGCGCTCGGGGAGGGCGTTGATCTTGATGCCGCCCGAGATGACGTCGGCGGCCTGGGAGGTCTGCATGAGGTACTTGATCTCGGGGCCTTGCTTGGCGGCCTCCAGGGCGAGGTAGTCGGGCTTGGCCTTGCAGGTCTTGTGGCCGGAGGAGGCCCGCTTGGCGAGGAGCTTCTTGAGGGTCTTGGGGAAGTCGGGCGAGTGCTCGGCGCCGCAGTGCAGCTGGGTGTAGTAGGGGTTCTCCTCGACCAGGCGGGTGGGGTACTGCTTGGCCTCGATGAGGGTGACGAGCTCGCTGACGACGCCGATGCTGGTGTGGTCCGAGGGGATGGACGAGTGGCCGCCGGGCATGCGGATGGTGATGCGCACGTCCGTGTAGCCCTTCTCGCCGGTGCCGGGCTTGGCGAAAAGCGTGCCCCACGCCTCCTCGAAGCCGGAGCCTTCGTCCACGATGACGGCCAGGCCGTCGTCGCCGTACCGCTCGTACAGGAAGTCGGACAGGTGGCCCGCGCCCTGGCGGCCGGAGCACTCCTCGTCGAAGCCGAAGGAGAGCACGACGGTGCGCTTGGGCTCGAACTTGGCTTCGAGGAGCGTCTCGAGGGTCTCCATGACTGCGATGAGCTGGTTCTTGCAGTCGCTCGCGCCGCGGCCCCAGATGTGCGTGCCGTCGTACTCGCCGCTCCAGGGCGGGTGGGTCCACGCCGGGATGGTCTCGGGCGGCACGGGGACGGTGTCCTGGTGGGCCATCAGGAGGGTAGGCTTGAGCGACTCATCGCTGCCTTGCCAGGTGTACAGTAGGCCGTGTGTATTGACCTTCTCGACGCGCAGGTGCTTGTAGATGAGGGGAAACGTGGCCTCGAGGTAGGCGTGGAAGTCGTAAAAGACGTCCCATCGCTTGTCCTCGCCAATGGCGCCCAGGTCGTCGAAGGATTCTGACTTAACCTTGACGGCGCCCGACAGGCGCTTGATGGTGGCGTTTCGGAAGGCGCTGCTGGAAATGTAGTTGTAGGCCCTCTCGATGCTGTCGCCGCGATCTGAGGGGAACAGCGGGTCTGGCTGGGCACAGAATTCCTTGGACGTCCACGCTTCCTGGCCACTTTGCCAGCCGACGGTCGCTGGGGCTACAGCAGCCAAGAGAGTTGGCCCGCAGAGGTATGCAGCTGCAGCCAGAGGCAGAAGATACAGAGCGGCTTTGCGTGACCGTGGTGCCGGCTTGGGGCGCGGCTGCACCTCGGATAGTGGTAGCTGTGATTTCTCCATGGCGTGTGGTCGTATGGTCTCGTGCCTGTTGGTGAGCTTTTCCAAAAGAGACACAGACACAATGCTTGGCGAGGGGAAGGAGAGCAAAAAGAGGAGGAGAAGAACAGGAGGTGAAGAAGTGATCAAAAGAAAGACATGATTCAATTGTGGTGAATTTGTTTTCTAGCTTCTAGTGATCCACGCAACTCCTCTATCGCGATAGGCACCTGCTCGTTTAGGAATCACGCCTCTCCCTACCCCGTCTTCTGTGGTGTTTTAGTCCCCTCGGCACGTCATTTCCTTGATAACAAAATGCGGTTTCAAGCGATTGCGATTGCGGAGATTGAGGGGGGCGGGACGGAACCGGCCACTCGCGGCTTTCCCTTTTATTCCCGTCCCCTATCACCACGCACCGCCTCCGATCCCCTCTCCTAGAATCTAGTCTAGTCCGATAGCTATGACACCACCGAACCTCTCCGGTTCGGAACCCATTTAACCGAACGAGATCCAGCTCAGCCCAGCACTATACAACACAGAATCACTCCAGGTATTCGCATGCCACGCAAACCCTCCGTTATCAACCCCGTCCACAAAGCCCTTGACCCTCAAATTCCTCGCCGAATCCGCGTCCAGATAACTAATGGCCGCAAAAACCTTGGGCTCCTTGTCGTACGGCGCGGGGAACGTCACCTTCCCTCCATACTCGGCCGCGGGCGGGTACCACGGCCGGTAGTCGAGGCTGCCGACGACGCCGCTGTAGACCCCGTCGCGGCCCTTGGGGTACGCCACCCACGACGCGGCGGCGCTGTAGACGCGCGTGTCGGACCACGTCTCGACGGCCAGCTCGAAGGAGCGCGACGTCACGTTGCGAGCGACCGCGCGCACGCGCCAGTTGGCGCCCTGGGCGAGGTCGAGGGCCTTGAGCCACACGACTACGGCGGGGGGCGAGTCGTAGGTGTCGGCCGGGAAGGTGAAGGTCTTGACGTCGCGGCGGATGCCGGCCGAGTCGGCTGGGGGGGCTTGGTCGATTGTGCGCTGGGTGAGGGTGTCGAACTCGCCGACTGGGGATGAGGTTAGTATCGTGTTGCTTAGTCAACCTGACTTGTGGGGAGGAGAGGTTGGGACTTACCTTGGAAGTCGGTCTCGTGGGCTGCAAACTCGAGCCAAGTGGCGCCGCCGCCGTACAGCGACGAGTCGGACCAGCTGTCGATGTTGAGCTTGAAGTCCTGGCCGCTGCGCTTCTCGATCGGGTCGGTGTGGACCTTGATGCGGATGTTGGCCTTGGAATCCATGTCCACCTCGTTCAGGCCGAGCACCAGCTTGGGCGCCTCAAGGTACGTCGGGTCGAACTGGATGACGCGCGAGTTCAGCGCCACGGGCGGGTACCACTCGCGCGCTTCGCCGATGCGGTACTTGCCCGCGTCGTGCGTGCGGAAGGGGTACATCTTGCCGATGAAGGCCTTGTCCGTCTCGGACAGCACCCGGTTGGTCGGCGTGCCCTGCCCGTCGAGCGTCCAGTCCGCCGGGAAGAAGTAGCACATGATGGAGTTGCGGTCAAACTGCGAGTTGGTCGTCTGCGAGGCCTGGTACCTGTTGATGATCTGCTGGCGCGTCTCGGCCTCGTCCCAGCCGTTGGTTGCCTTGGAGTCGGCGATGACCTTGGCTTCGTTTCACTTGATCGACGCGGCCGGACTCTGGTGCTCGTGATACAGCCCAGGGCGTGGCCGAACTCGTGCGTCACGGTGCGAGAGAACTCCTCGTCGCGAGTGTTCTCGTCGAACCAACCATAGTTCACGGTGGGTTTCTCCTTGGCGATACGGAGATTATCCGTGCCCAGATAGCTCCAGGAACCGCCATCGTTGTTCCACTTGAAGCCGACACGAATCTCGGCGTCGCCAGAGGTAACAAACTGGAAGTCGATATTGGCGTATTTCTCCCACGTCTGGGCGTAATACTTGACCTTGTTCTGGAGGAAGGAGGTACCGTTGAGGAATCGGACCTTGAGCCTCTTTCCGTTGGGCCAGAAGGCGTCTTTGCGGAGAGCAAGGTGGTCCGGACCGTTCGGAGTACCGATGATGTTGCTCGGCGCGAGGTCTTCTGGAGCCAGAAGGGCGTCTGTGACGCAAGTCTTGGGGTAGTCGTCAACCAATTCGCCCATTTTTGTTGGTGGTCTTAAAGCAAAGTAAGGTGAAGTTCTGTGTTTCTGAGTGCTTTGAATGCGGTAAGAGAATGATCTTACTAGACTGGTGAAAGTAACAAGACGAGGAAGGTCTTCTTATACACATCACGCTGACGGATACCATGCTAATGATCGGGCAATTTTGGTGTCACTGACACTGCGGCGGCTGGAAGCATCCCTGCCGACCTAGCCTGTGTGTTGATAGTCGGCTCAAGCATCTGGTCACGATGTGACCGGTAAAGTTTGTGATTTTAGCCACGGCCACTATCACAGCTAGGAGGCTGACGCTCCAGCCAGCCATTTGTTTACCGAGCTGACGGGCTTGGTCTAGGCAGCCCCGCAGCACTGCACATATCTTCTTGACGGCGTAGCCGTTTTCCAATAACAGAAAAGTGACGGATACGTGGCCGCTGTTATAGGCTGTGTTAATCCGTCCTTTAGCATGCTGACGAGAGCAATTTCTCCGAGTGTTACTGTGACTATGCCCGCCAAGTCTGGGGTTTCTACACGGCTGAGGAGCCAAGACCTCCGATGAGTAGCAGCTCATAATATCATTGGATCCGATGCGAGGTCGAGACTGCTTTGGACCGCGTAGGGCTGATAGCTTGTGGAACATGCAGGTCACCTTGGTGACAGCAGTCGGTGGCTCGAATTTGCAGTGGCTAGTTCAATTGGTTCTTATTTATTCCTGGTATCGAAATCGTACCAGCTCTAGATGGGTGATATCAAGGTGCACCTGCATGCCACTTCCGATATGCTGCGACTTGTGGTCGGTATTCACATTTCACATCAGATATCCAAAGGGAGCTTGAAGAGTCGGATAGCGTTTCCCCGCGCAATGAGCTCCTTCTGCTTTGGAGGTAAGTCAAGCCCCTTCCACCATTCTTGGGCTTCCTCGATGGTATCGTATGGGTAGTCTAAAGACAGGTTAGTCCATGTCACTTAGTGACGAATGGTGGTGAACAAGATCCATACCAATTGAATACATGCACCTCTCTTCTCCAAGAACATCGATGCAATACTTGAGCGCCTTTGTGGAGTAGTTGCCCGAAGTCGTCACCGACACATTATGCGTCATGTAGTAACTGTAGTCCTCTTTCGAGGGCCTGCCCTTTCTCTTGACTGGCTTGTTATACCAGTGATCAGCTCGCCACAAGTTGAACGGGATGCTAGGAAAGTTCGTGGCGTCAGTTGCGTGTCACTCGGAACCGTGCAAATTGCGACTCACCCCTCACCCAAGTGACCTATAACAATCTGCGCCTTCGGATAGAGGTCAAAAACGCCACTCGACATCAGGGCGTAGATGTGATAGCTGAGCGACAGGTGGAACGACACTGCCGCACCCAGCAAGTGTCTCTTTCCGGGACCATACATGCCGCCGGGCTGGACCTCAGCTTCAATAGGATATCTTGGATGAAGATACACCGGCACATCCAGTTCTTCTACGGCGGCCCAGAAGGGATGGTAGTCCGGCGTATCATACCAGACCCTCTTGACGCTCTTCGTGCTCTCGTCATAGACTTCCTGAAAGTCGTTGATGATGGCCCCAAACATCCCAAGCTCCTTCACCGCACGCTTCAGCTCGGCTGCAGCATCTTTGGCGTCATGCATAGCAATCGAGGCCAGACCGCCGAATCGTCGAGGGTTTTGGGCGACCTGCTGGGCCAGCCAGTCGTTGGCATTGACAGCCATGGCCGCTGCCTTCGCCGCGTCGGGCTCGCCCTGCACGCTGACGGAGGTCAGGGAGAGGAGCATGTACTCGACACCGGTGGCGTCCATCTTCTGAAGCCGCTCGCCGTGGATGTCGAGCAGTGCTTTTGTCAGAGCATGTTCTCGCACGTCATTCTCGCTTGCTCCGGGCATGTAGAAGATTGCCGTCTTGGAGTGCCATTCTATGCCCTCTGGGTTGAGTACCGCTTCTTCGATCGCCACAGTACCCTTTGGTGCCGCCATGCTGCAAAGTATACCGGTTCTGTATTACTAGCGGGAGTCTGAGAAGTGCCGGCTTTAAGGATAACGAGAGGAATAGGACACGAATATGCGCCCAGAAAAAGGGGTATCACACCCTCCTAGTTATACCTCCTGCTGTCCAATACCAAGACGCGAAATATTTTAGTCAGTGCCTCTAGCATCTGAGAGTCGATCATATGGCCAGTGGTAGTTTAAGAAAGGTCTGCGGGGAAGTATCTGCCGGGTCTCCAAACGTCCAAGTCTTGTTGTCAACCCCGCAAGGTCCGAGCCGTGACGACTTGGGGTTCGCCGGCAGTTATTAAGATGCCGGTAAGATTGGCATGCAACAACTTCAGCCGTAACTCGCTTTGGCAGCCATTGCAACGCACACATAGATGGATTGCTGACCAGACGCGGTTCGCATATTGAACCTTGCATTGCCCCATGGAGATAAAAGGTTGGAGTATGTAGCACAGGTCGCAGGATTTAAACCCTGGAAAGACCCTCCTCCGCTCGCTGTAGCCCAAGAAAACATGCCAGAAATCAGTCTGTCATTGCTGCGCAATTGGTGTTGTAAAGCATGCCGTTCGGAATAATTGACACGAAGGACGACGCGCCGCTGGCCGGAACGGAATATCTGATCAGAGATGGCTCGTCAAGCTCCCTTCCAGATGTGGAAGAAACCCATCTCAAGCGGGTGATGTACAAGGCAAGACATCCTCATGTGATTTTGGGATGTCGTCGAATCGTGCTGACAATATTTCGTTGTAGGGTGTTGATACCATCCTGGTGCCCCAGCCGTCCGACGATGACCCAAACGACCCTCTTGTAAGCGACATGCTACATTCGACACGCCTCGCACCGGCCATACTGACATGCCTCAGCTTTGGTCGACCTGGAAAAGAGAACTGGCGTTTGTCACGCTTTTCTTCAATAATATTATCTTCGCAGCCCTGCCGGGGCCAATGCTCGCGCCTTCTACATTTGCCCTAGCCGGGATCTTGGGCGTACCCGTCACAATGATCTCCGAACTTTCGGGGTATCAGCTTTTGATCGTTGGTGCAATCGGGTCAGTCAGTCCCAGTAGCCATCATAGTCCGTCTCACTTGACTGACAAGCTGGCCAAGACCATTGGTATCGGTACTCGCGCAGAAGTACGGAAAGCGCCCCCAGTTCCTCTTCGCAGCCGTGACGGGAACCATTGGAACGATTATCTGCATCATCGGCTCGCAGCGTTACAATTATAACACTCTGCTGGCCGGACGCATGATACAAGGTCTTGGTACCACGGCTTGGGAGAGCTTGTCGCTGTCGGCCGTTGGCGACTTGCTATATCTGCACGAACGCGGTTTGCGTACCGCCTTCATGGTTGCAACGCTGACGTGCACTCCCTCAATTGTGTCGATCATTGCCGGCGCCATGACACAGGCCTGCGGGTGGCAATCGCTCTTTGTCGCATCGCTTCCCTTCAACATAGTAGGTCTCTTGGGTACCATCTTTCTTCTTCCAGAGACACAATTTAAGAGAGATGGCGTGGCAATGACCCCGGCGCGTGGAAAAGGGCGGGAAGTGGCACACCAGGGCCACGGGGTGTTCGATGAGAAGCCGGAGTTATCGGTAGTCGAGACAAGCGACGCCGCTGCACAGCACAGGAAGCCGCAGAAGACATATCTGCAGAGCCTGGCTCCCCTATCCGGGACGTATACCGAGAAGGGCATCCCGCATCTCCTCAGCGAGATCTTTGTCCATCTGGCAAACCCCGCGGTCATCTGGATCCTGCTGGTCAGCGGCGTCCTTATCGCCTTGTTCGTGGTGTCCGCATACATCACTTCACAGATCTGGTCTGTCCCGCCGTACAACCTCAACATCGCCCAGAACGGCTTCTTCTACACCGGTAGTTTTCTCGGCGGCCTGCTGGCGACCGTGGCTGGACCGCTCTGCGACTGGACTGCTCGCACATTGACCCGGTTGAACCACGGCATTTTTGAGGCCGAGTTCCGGATCCCGATCATGTCCGTCGGCGCAGTGTTTACCGCGCTTGGTTGGTTTACGTTTATGTGGGATGTCGATCATCCCCGTCCGAATGGATATCTCCTTGGGGCGTTCTGCCATGGTGCGGCGTGCTTCGGAATCTCAGTGCCATCAACCGCCGCAGGGCTCTATATCCTGTAGGTTCACTGTGAGATGTTGACAGAGTCGTCGCGTCCATATGGGCTAATCATAATTGCGCTTTAGTGACTCCTTCCCGAAGCAATCGACCGAAATCTTCATCCTTCAGATGATGTTGAAGAACTTCCTCTTCTACGCATTTTCGACGTTCATCAACAAGTGGACGGCTGAGGACGGTGCCGGGTTTGTCTTCCGCACCTGGGGTATCGTTTCGTTATGCCTCCTTGCCACATGTATTCCGATGTGTCAGTATTGCTCCCGGTCCCGAAGAATGATAGACCGCTGACTTGACGCCCGCAGACATGTTCGGTAAACTGAATCGGCGCATGATGAGCAACGTGCATGCAAAGTACAGGATCTTCAGGGCAGTTGCTTGAGGGCAGTGCCATGGGAGCTAAGCCCAGGACATTGGAGTCAAAAGGAATGCACTTCGTTCAGCTGCTAGTTGCCGAGAACAAATTACGATCAATACACACAAGTTGTTGGTTATCTGCGGAAGTATCACATGATGACGGCGTTGTCCGGCCGTATACCCGGATCCGAGACGGACCCAGTGCCGGCGTCGCGCTTATTGGTCCGCCAAGGTCACTGGGCTATAGTGCCTAGTGCCCGATGGCTTGGCCCTACTTGGCGGCAAACAATCACCCAGCGCTTCTTCCAATCGAGAAATACTCTAAAGCTGAGCAGAAGCCGCGATTTCTGAAGCGACGAGAGTGCTTTGCGCGGTGAATGCGTTGATGTTTGTCGTCTCCCGGACTTGATGTCAGTTGAAAATTTCCCCGCATCCACCAGTCTGGATGGAACTGAAACGACCGTACAGTTAGGTAGGTAGACTTAGATAGTCAGATCTGGCTCGGCAATTCGGCACCCTGCCCCGTGGGGCTTACGTGCTGCGTGACCACCAAGCCCGCGTTGCATCCAATAAGGCCCTTGATTGATGCCTTGTCATTCCTTGGGATCTTCGGTGAGCCTGTTCTACTTGGCTTCGAAGGATTCTGAGTTCGAGTATTTGAGCTGCGGGTTCCCCAGGCTTGATTCCAATTGATGCGTCATCCTGTCCAACTTCAGTGACATAGCTTACCCTACTCTGCCTTCCGCTCTGCACGATTACACCATAAAACAACAGTGGCATTATCCCACCGCTCACGACCAGATCTTCTCTCTATCTGGCCGGCATTGAACGAGTTCAATAGTCGGTATCAACATAGCCGATGCAAGGTCAACGCACAAGCCGTTCGTCGCGCTCACTGAAGTCCCATAGAACGACATCACCAGCCGGCAGAAGCTTATATGGTCGCCATAGCAATCAATGGCTCTTTAACGACTTCCAACTGAGGCGAACTCTCTCGAACTTCTTCGGCAGACTAAAGAGCAAGGTCCGAAGCCGCGACTAGAGCTACCGGACCTATCAGAATCTATCTTAGGTTAGTTCTATATGCGAAGGGTAATCGGTGCTCAGGAGCTTTAAAGATGCTGACCTTCACTCCCAGAGAACTCGGTTCTACTTTCGCATTATCAAAATCATCTTTACTATTGGTTGGACAAACGCCAGCATGGCCAACTTGTAACATTCAAAGGGACAAGCCACCAGTAGTCCATTGGCTGGAAGTCATTCAGGAACAAGTTGGAGATCATATACCACATTAAGCGACAGAGCGCAGGACATTCCGCGGAACGTGAGGAGCTTGGAATATTTATTGGAAGCTGGATATCTCAGCGACCATGCTGTTTATAGATCAGAACCTGAACCTCGAATTGAATCAGTTGTGCAGCAACAAGTATGCCATGTTATATGACCTCTGATCCTCACATGGGTTAGATAGATGCATTGTTCTTGCTCGGGATCTCGGAGGCGCCGAAACGGATGATGTCCTTGGCGGCGCCAAGTTTGGGATCCAGTAATCAAGATTGTCCTAACTGTCGTACAACAACGCGCGTATAGGATACGCGATTCGGTATTCGATTTCGTATCCCACACTGAACGCCTTGACTGCAATGACAAGGAAACGAACAAAGGAATCCAATCAACCGGGCGAAGATAGACGTAGTCGACAGTTACACCGGTAGATGAATTGTGATTTAGAAGAGTAGGACCAAGTGTTGCTTGGCGAGCGGCAAAAGCAGTGGTCAAGATTACCTGTGGAGCCGCAAACTCCGAAATCAGCGTGTTACATTGCACCAAAAGAACCCCTAATTCACTGATTGACTGGGGGAGGCTTGGCGGGCCGTGCCGCGTGTCCTCTTTTGACAGGACCATCTGACAACCGTCGTTCTTTCCCCCATTCTTAACGAACTTCTAGACCCAAGTTCTTTCCACTCGCCGACAACCGAATTGATTGAGATTTCTGTTTGCCTACCATTTCACATACCTCAAACACCAGAACTCGGCTCTAGCCCTACCCTCTCAACACCAAAGGCAAAAGAACTTCAAGTCTCAATGTCTGCACCGCCTCCCGGCCAGCAAGGGTACGTATGCCGGGAATGCCTTAAGAAAGCAGACTGCTAGGAAAAATGGAGACGCACGCTGGTTAAGTTAGCTAACACTTCCTCGTCCCGCCACAGTTACTACCCGCCACAGGGGCCACCTCAGGCGTACGACCCGAACCAGCAACAGTACTATCCTCAAGGCCAATACCCCATGGGCCAGTATCAGCAGGGACCCCCACCCCAGCAACAGGTGTGTATTGCAGTTTCCTCTTGCAAGCCTCTCCGGTTCTACCTGTTACCTTCGCACCGGGTGGCAGTTTCCTCTGGCCCCAACGACCGTCAACTGACATGACTATACTTGATAGATGTACTACCAGCAGGGACCTCCTCCCGAGAAAGATAGCGGTGGCCCTGGTTGCCTGACAGGATGGTCAGTCTCACTGCTTCTTTCCCTCTCCCTTGCTGCTACACCATTCCCGCTCCGGTCTTGACGCTGACTTTCCTCCCCAGTCTTGCTGCTCTTTGCTGCTGCTGTGCTCTCGATGCTCTTTTCTAAGCTATTCTTCTTGCTCTTGCCGAGAGAGAGGAGAGGTCGATGACGATTATGCGTTGATATCGGGTCTACCGTCTTGCTGGCAATGCGCCGGCGCTTTCAGCAGGTTATAGCTTCCTGGCTCCTCTTCAGGGCTGTTTGCAATAGTTAATCAAGGTGTCGATCTCTCGTCTCTCTCCTACCAAGTAGATTATCCTTCAAACTGTGACACAGAGCAATGACTGGAAATACTTTGAACTGACAAAGTCTGCCCTGTGTTGCGTCCTATATTACCGTTTCTCTGGGTACAAGTACGTCTCGTACTTGCTGTCCGCAAATCAGAATCACAATGACTCTCTTTTCAAGAGTGCTTAAATCACTGCCGTGATGGATGTCCTTCTGAACTGATGTGGCTATCACATGAACCCTTCGACTTCCTCGGACAGCTGGAGCAGAGTCGTGTCGCCTGCCACAGGTTTGGGAAGCACGGAGTGGCCCACCACTTTCCTGGTGTTTTCCCAGACGAAGTCCTTTCCGTCCGGCGTCTCCCGAGGGCGTGTAGATAGCTCAGTTGAATAGTCGCTCTATATTATTAGTCATTCTAAGCAGTCTATGAACATAAAATCCTACCAGTATCACTTCAACCTATGCATCTTCAACCTTGTTATCCATTTGTAATCTGCTCATTTTACAACCTTTGCTCCTCTGCTCATTCGCTCCACATCTTCAAGTAATATTTGTCTTTGTCTTCGCCTTTTCCTCTCTAGCCTATGGAGGTCCATTGCTTCTGTTCGTTAACGAGGCCAAATCTGGATGCTGGTGTCTCACTAAAACTTCCAACCGTCTTTACCCCTGCTTTTGGCAAATCTTGCCAGCCCCATGAATGCAGTCGCCAGTACCATCCCACCCGCGGAGTAACCTATAGTCGCCAGCCACCTCAGCCTGGTGAAGTCTCCGAGAATCGCGCCGGCAATAGGGGTCCCGACAAGCACACACACGCCCGCGACCACAAAGGACATCCCCAGGCGCGTACCGACGCGCGCCATGTCCGGCGAGAAGGTCATAAGTGCCGTCGGCGCCACGTTGACCACGCCGCCCGACGTCATACCATATATCAGCGCGAAGACGATAACGCCTGCGAGGTTGTGGACGCCCATCCAGCCGAACACCACGATCGCCGTAGAAATGGCGCAGAACATTAGCACGTTGACCTGCCCAACTTTGTCGGCTAGGTACGTGGGCAGTAGCCGGCCCGCAATGCTGCCAACGTTCATGAGCGTGACGGTATAAGGTGCGAATTCAAGGCTCGATAGCCCATTCAGCTCGGTGAAAACCTGGAGGTAGAAGAACGCCGTGTACAAAACCAGGAACGCCAGAGACAATCCCGCCGTGATGCTCACGAAGCCGAGGTCCGTGAAGGCCGTCTTGTCGACCAGAGAGCGCACGCGGCCCGATGGCGGTATGCGGGGCCGCATGAAGACGATGGGGAGAGCCGACAGGCCGAGGATGATGAACGCGATCACTCGGGTCGCCCAGCCGAACCCGACAGTGGGCAGCAAGCGGCTGAAGATGACGGGGAAGATGATGCCGCCGACGGGGGACCCAGTCCCGCCGATCCCGAGGGCGAAAGCCCGGCGTCTCTGAAAGTACTGCGCCACGAGTCCCGTCGCGGGGAGGAAGGTGAGGCCCATGCCGAAGCCGACGCACAGGCCCTGTGCGAGCAGGACTTGCCAGTAGGTCGTGCAGAGCGAAGTCATGAACATGCCGAAGGAGATTAGGAATAGCCCGGCGACGATCTCGGCGCGGAAATAGCCGGCGTCAAACAGCGGTCCGGACACGAGACCGCCGAGGAACAAGAGGCAGGCCTGCAGGGAGCCTATCCAGGAGATGCTCGATGCCGAGTTGGAGGTGAGCATCACCGTTTGGTAGTGCGTCTGGTAGACTCCGTAGGTGTTGATCAGGCCCCAGGTAGAGACCAGTATGGAGAAGGTGCCGACGACTTGCAGCCACGCGTTGAGGCCGCCATCGGGCGGCGGATCATGGACGGCCTTGGGCGTGGGCGGTTCGAGGGGAACGCCAACCGCCTCTGGCTCGCTTGGTGGCTTAGAAATGACTTCGGCGTTGTTTGAGGTGTCCGAATCCTCCTGTTTGGTGTCTGGTTCCATGTTGAGGTATCGTGATGCGGAGTGACGAAGCTGAATCCTGTTAGCAAGAAGCTGATGTCAGAGCAACGCTAGCAGTTAGCCAAAGTGTAGCTTTTCACGACTACCGGGCGACTTATATATCTAACCTACGGTGCCTACAATGCCATTCAGTACGTAGCTGCAATAACAAGTGCTAGTTGCTTCAGCTGAATAATGGGATATGACTTGGAAAGCAGGGCAGGGGAACCGTCCGGGTGACAAAAGCGCCTCTGACCCAGCTCACTCTCAATACCTTGTCTGAGCCCGAGTCCATGAAACGCGAGCTCGGAGGAGCGTCAGTTGATCGCCCTGCTTACGAGGGTTCTGTCCCTTAGTTGCGATTATTAATCTTTGCTAGACCATTGTTTAACGCAATGTCACAACATGACTGTCTAGCCTGAAGTGTCCAAGCAAATGCAACCCTAATTACCAGAAGAACAAGCTCAGCTATGCTGTCTAGGCGATTTTGTGCATAGTTGGTCGGTCTAGGTGGCAGCCATATAGCATGTACATAGTAGTCTGCATGGTGATGTAAGTCCTGTGGGGTGAAAAGCGAGGCCATTGCAGCATGTTGATGACGTAGAGCGACTAGAAATATCACCTAATGCGACGGGGAAAAGGTTTTCACGAGCGAAGGGAGGCATTCCTTCAAGTATCGGCTCGAAATTCATCAGCAAAGTCGAGGGTGTTTGGGCTGCACGGACAGATGAGTATTCCAACAATACCTACACGACCAATAGATAGCTGAAGCTCTGCCGGGGTACTACTTGCCCAATGCGGAGAAGTGCAGAACTTAATTGAAACCCCAGGGGTACCACAAAAGGGCTTAGTATAGAATAATAGTTTGCGACTCCCCTGTAGGTATCGCGGCGTGATTGATCGGTGACAGATGTCGAAAGCAGATCGAACTCTATTACTAATAACATGTCCGGGGTACAGCTTGCCAAATGCGGAGTAGTGCAGGGTTGGTAAGATCTTATTGTTACTTCAGTAGAGTCGAGCAATGAGTTCATGCGTGTTGTCTCTTGGTTCATCAAAGACAAGCACAGCAATCCACGGACAACCCGGAGTTCCCGAGTCCGTACACCATCACCGCTTCATCATATGTCTACCAAAGATAGGCTCCGCAGCCATGGGACATGATTACTCACGATAGTGACTCAAGTTCAGCGCTGAAGATCTGATGGGAGGCCCTCTGCGGGACTCAAGCCTCGATGCTGATGACCGGTTGAAAGCCTAGAGCGACTGTTTGTTGCGCGGCTCCACGAGACCATAAGAGCAGAAATCATTCTCTCTGCGGTGCTTTTGGAGATATAAAGCTGTGGTCAATCTCGCACGACTCGCACGCTGCTTCTCGTTCTCGTCGGTCACGCAGCAAGACTCTCACGCGATCTCAGCCTGCAGCATCTACGCTTGTCACAGACCTCTATACATGACTAAAGACGGACAGACTATATCAAACCTCAACATGATCGACAGTCCACCAGCCCTGGTCGAGATGCTCAACCGCAACAAGTAAGAGCAACGCCTCCGATCCTTGACTCTTGGTTTGCAGCCGAGCTTACATCCGGCAGAAAGCATGCAGAGACGTTTCAAGCACCTCCCCGCCTGATGGACATCGCCCCGATCATCAGAGGCTCGGGTGACGGCGTTATAATCTTGACTTGTACTGACCCCCGCATAAACCCACACGAGATATTTGGTCTCGACTCGGGCTTGGGTGCGTTGCTCCTTCCTCCGAGATGCTACTGGTGGCTTTCGGTCGTCATTCCCTCCGCCTCTCGCCTTTGAACGCCGTGTTGATCTGCTGTTTCAGCTGCGGCCATCATTCGCAATACGGGCGGACGAGTGGAGGAAGCATTCCGTTCCATTGCTTTCCTGCAGTACCTTGTTCATCCAGGGGCTATTGTCGTGATGCATCACACTGGTAAGCGTATCTGCTAGAATGTCCAAGATCCAAGTGACCAAAGAAGAAGACTGTAAGACCCCAGAGCTGATCTATACCGCTGCTAGATTGTGGTGGATCCCACGCTGAACCTAGCGATATCAAGAAGGCGCTTGTGGAACTCTCCCCCAACGACCGGGAGACAATCGATAACGCCCAGTTCGGCGAGAGAGTCACCTCGTAGGTTCGCTCGGGAAGAGGTTCACCAAGACCAGGTATTCTAACTGGGTTCACTCTCTAGAATCAAAGATACCGTCAGACAGGACATTGTGTTGCTCAAGACCTCGCCTCTGGTGAACCACGAAATTCGGGTTGTGGGGCTTACTTATGATACGTTCACGGGCATCGTGTCCGAGGTCGTGGACTGAGCTAAGCAGGAGCACCATGGATATCAGCATGTTCCGTAGACTTTGCCAGTCGGGGGCGTTTGAAGCATAATACCACTCCTCTCATCTAGATCCGTCCTTGTTTGTGTACGTAATCTGTTTGGCTTTGGTAATAATGAAGCTTAATATTCCTCGTATCTGTTACATAGCGAGTGCGCAGGCGCGCAAAATGTGTGACCGAACGTACTAGAGTACAGCCTGCGAGCAAATGGTACGGTTCTCTGGAAATGTTTAGTCTATAGGCTATTTAGGTAGCCCGATGTGCAGATGGAAAGACCCCCCCTATAGACATACACCACGCCCGGAACTTCCACTGCTCGATCGTGCCCTCGCGGTGTTGGCAACCATCGCTCCATATATCCTTGGTTTCCAATATTCCCTTGGCGACCCAGGTACATTGCGACATGAACAGGCTCCATATGGCCATCCTCTCTGCATCCGCCGTATGGCGCTTCAAGGCCATGATCCTCTCGGCGAGCACCTGGCACTCAACTTCGAGGTGGTAGAATCGAGCAGGCGCCAGCGCGTACAAGAGACGCGCCTTGAAAATCCGACTCATCAGGTAAGTGCCCTGCAAGGCCAGCTGACTGGCATATGCAGAGCTGCGCTTGCCGCCCTGAAGCCTAGGCCAGGAGAAGGCAAGGTCGTCCCCGAGCCAATCAGCCAACTCGTGGCGCAAACCACTCTGCGGATGTGATTTAACAAGCCACTGCAGGGTACTCGCACGGGCACACGAGAGACGCTGCACTAGTTTGTCAACAACTTCCCGATCAACAGGTTCCGATGATGAGATAATATCTGTGGTCTCCTTGAACACCTGTGGTCCAGAAACAAGGCTTCCCCACAGGTTCAGGGCGAGGTTTTGTTGATCGGAGAAGGATTCGTCGTTGCAGATAGCTGTGCGGAGGACTCGACGCCACTTCTCTTCTGCTAGGAAACATGGGGTGTTTGTCAAGAAGGCTTCCATAACCTGACAAAGAGACACACAACTGGTCAGCCTTTCCTCAACTCGACCAACCAAGAAAACATACCGAAGGTCCAATATGTTCCAACAATAGGGCTATCTCAAACTCGGTGTCGAATCGATCAGTACCCCGGGCTTCTATCAGCCTTGCAGCGCCCCTGACATGGCGGATCCAGGAACGCGGCTCGGAGCTTCCGTTTAGCATCTGATGTGAACTTGTTAGGGTAAATCACCAAAAAGGCGTTGAAAATGGGGAAGGAGTTTACCTCGAAAGCTCCCAGAAGCTCTGCTGCGCACAACGTCTCCGGTTTCATCCATTGGTCCTTGTCGCTCAGGTCGGCCTGTAGTGCTCTCAATGCCTTGGAGTAGTGCAGTAGCACGAGAGCCTCGCCATTGGGGTGACGCCGGTCTGGATGCATCGTCATCTGCCGGAGCTTGGCCACTACACAGTCCGTGGCGTGGCTCAGCGACAAGACTTCGCCATATCGGCTTGGGATGAAGGACAGGAGTTTGCGGCTTCCTAGGTACGACGAGGAGAAGATCTCTCTCCCCAGATCCAGTCCGGCAGATAGGTGAAGGTGCGAGTAGGTGTCGGTGCCCAGTCGCAGCCCCATCAATGGCATCATCTGCAGCAAGAGGACCGCATCCGGCGACATGGCCATACCTGCATAGGAGCTGGGACAACGCGGGACACTTCTCTCAACGGTCCAGACTGCTGGGTCACCGGTCTGCCGCTTTGGGATCGGATCTGGGAGGTTGTCCGGTGAGGCCAACCCGTGTGATAGACTAGCACATGTGTCATCCATCTCAACAGCTCTCGGAAGCCACCAGCCTCTGTTCTGGTGGGTCGGCCCTGCAAAGAGCGGTATCTGCCTCAAATTGTGCTGCCCATAATTTCCCCTCTGCCGTCTGGCTATAGCGACATCCTTCATGGCACGCTGCCGGATGAGCCGTCGCACTGCAGGGTCCCGGCTAAGCGTCGGCCCGTCATACTCGACAAAGGAGAACGCGGTCCCGTTGACGGTGCTCTGCGCCTGTTGCATCGTCGAACTGGGTTGTCTTAATGGCTAAGGGGTGGACGACCGAGCTCGGTTCGCGTCTGCTCGTTAGCTTTCTGTCCAGCGTACCAGTAGCCAGATATGGTACGCGCCTTGTTGTGCGACGTGATATATTGGCACGGCGGGAGTAACATATGGGGTCTCATGCGCAGAACGAGAGTGCGTGATAACACTGATACGTAGTAAGTGGGTTCGTGTACCAGCCGACCGATACCCAAACCTGGAATGGTCTTCTTTAGCTGGAGTGGAATCGAAGGCCCAGGGATTTGTAAGCCCTCATGGGTAGAGTTCAAGGCATTAAATTTCGGATGGAATTTTGAGTTTGTCCGCTAGGTACCTCCTCAAGCATGCCGATTGCAACAGTGGTATAGGGCGTGAACTTAGTCAGCGGTAAGAGTCAGGGTACCATTAGCCCAAACGGGTCAAGCCCACAGCAGCTCAACCCGGCAATGAATAGTAATCATCGGATTCATTTTCAGGTTTGCATACCACGCCCTTTAGACTACCTACCTAATATCACTCCACAATTGCTCTGTGCAGCTCGAAACACGACATCCTCGACCTTTGTCTACGTAAGCGTTGACTCCTGGTGTAACGATACCACCACCTATTTGGAATGTTCTGTTTTTCTGATAGAAGACGGAGATACTATTCAGCCGCAGGTCAAGATTGCGGCCTTGCGATGTATACATAAACTCCCTCGAGCAGGCTTTCTGTCTTGTGACAGTCAGCCATCATCTTCCGCCCCGACATACCAACTCTTCCCCAAAAATGACCATCACCCACGCTCTTATCAAAGTCGGCTCGACCGATCATCGCGCGGTCGTCGCCTTCTACGCCCAGGCGCTGAAGCCCCTGGGATCCAAACAGCTGGCGAGCTTCCCCAACGGCATGACTGGCTTCGGCAGCCAGGCCCCCGAGTGGTGGATCGCCGTCGGCGACGTCAAGTCACCAGTACACGTCGCCTTCGGTGCACCAGGTAAGCTGAACATTGGTGTGAAAGCACCCTTCTTTGGCCCCGGCATCAACTGACACGCCCTATATAGACAAGGCCGCCGTGGACGCTTTCCACACGGCCGCCATTGCGGCGGGAGGCAAGGACAATGGCGCTCCGGGGCCGAGAGCCCATATCCACCCCAACTACTATGCGGCATTCATCCTGGATCCTGTCGGCAACAACATTGAGGCTGGCTGCATGGTTCCCGGCGGCGCGAAATGACTCGGCTGTAAGATTGAGGGCTGGGAGGAAGAGGCAGCTATCTATGTTATAGAATGACATGATAGACAAGTCAATATCTTCCGCAATCAATCCAAGACAATGTACCAATGCCGGCAGTACATCACGATATGTCCCGACCTGTTGTAGTCGCATTTGAGTTTCAACTCGTGTCTTGTTGCCGTCAACTTAACTTCCGTGTTCTTCTCAATGCAAATTCATGCCTGTACATCTGCAGTGGATCTTATCACACTTGTCTAAGACGGTCAGCGTATGAAGACTTGATTCATCGCTCGTTAAGGACCGGCTTCTATCATAGATTCTGTATACAAAAGAGATCTTGAGATCGTCTTGGATGCTCGTTGGTGAGACCCCACTGATCATGATGTTTCACTGGATCCGTTTCATCTTTCTTACCAGGGTCGGGGTCGAACCAGTAAGTCCGTGACAGAACCGCTACACTGATGCGTCGTGACTGTGTCCTCCTGTCGGAACTACGGCCATCTACGTCTACCACTCCAAATCACGGACCACTTGTCTTCTGCGAAAAGGTGGCGATAGGGCCAGCCCAAACGGTAAGCCACGCCTGTCAGGCTGTCCGCCACGTAGACTAACTACCGTGGACCCGTCGCCGGCCCTGGCAGGTTGCTGAGTCCGGAGTGAACTGCTGACTGACATGTGTCCAAACCGAGTTGATGCTTTTCCTGAACCAGCCGCCGCTTTCCTCTGAAATAATAGTCGCATAAACTGGGCGGGACTGCCGAGCACTAAGTCCTTCTTATTCTTGGTCTGCACTTGCCATAAGAGGTAGCCTGCTATGAAGAGGAGGCTGACCAATTCTCCGATAACTATTATTCATACGGTATGCATGTTAATCACTTATATTCCGTGTTCTCGGAAATATAGATATCCGATGGGTTTGGATATGGGTAAACTGACAGAGGCGGCCCGTAATCCATGACGAGCTGTATCGTGGCTCGCCATCATCGTTTTGTGGGAAGTTATCAATGGAGAGGGAAAAGAGACTGGTCATGAATGACAGAGGAGTCTGTATTTCGCGTCAGCTTGTCTCCTGCGCAAGCATTGCAGTCTACAATGGGGTGATCGGCTGCAAATCTAGTAGTACAGTAGGACCAGAAGAGAAAGAAACAAATCAAGGTATATTCCGAATAGACGACTTACGAAGACGATGGTGACGATGGTAAAGAATGCGACGTATATGCTAAGCTCTCTGGATTTGTGCGCCTCGATTATAGCAACTTCGGCCAGCTTCATGTCGATGAGGCGGTCAAGCTACGAATATCGTGGTCAGTCAAACTCGCAAAGACAGGTATGAAGTCTTACTACGTACACTTCCTAGTACTTTGCGGGCCTTTTCCTCGAGGCTCTCTATTTTGCTGATAAAGGTTGAGACGCGGCACTGCTCTAGAAAATCACCCGGAGTATCGTTGTCGAATTTAACATACGAATTCACCACGTCTTTCTGCGTAGAGAACAACTGGCGAAGAGTAAACAGCTCGTCTAGGACATCCTTGGTTTCATAGATCAACTCAATTGTCTTTGTGAGCGAGAGAGCCTCTGTTTCGATGTGGCGGTTGCTGGACGACCTCCCCGCGTCGGTGCCTATATCATCCTTCGCAATAAAATTGTCGAAGACTTTGAAACAGACGAGTTCCTCAGACGCCTAGACCGCTTATTTAGCCTGTTCCATGTCTCATCATGCTAGAGACCGAGGTGATAGTTGCATCAGCTTAACATACCAGCTTCGCGATATAGCTCTCGAATATGTCCAAGACGTGGTATCCAACACCTGCGTCTTCGAATTCGTCGGGAAATCTCAGTGTTTGGAGCAAAATCCGCCGGATGAGGGCATCAGGGTTCCGACACACAGTTTCGTACGTCAAAGAACGACGGATCGTGTCAAGGAGGGTGAATTCGAGCCCGCCATGCCATCTGGTTAGGCCAGCCGTGACAACCGTGCCTGTGCGTACTTTTTAGAGCCTGAATCTTTGGATTGGGTGTCATATACGAACTATCATCCAACTTCCAGAGCCAAAGCTGGTTTACCGTCAGCAGCTTCAAAGAGCGTGCATCCACATTCTCTGTGGCACATCCGGCTGCACCTTCCGGGATTAGTTTCCTCCGCTAACGCGATGATAAAGGGACCCCGTGGAACGCTATCCTACCGTTTGTGCCTGTACTGCCGTCTAATGGCTCCAGGTCAGCACGTACTGTCGGCCGCCAAGTTTGAAGCAGTAAGGTATCACGGCACAGCATACCTGCATTGGATGCATCATTTCCAGGATGGTCGGCCATATTGATGGTCTTGAACCACTTATATACCACTTGGTCCCTGTCCCTCTCGGTGTCGCTCGTGCCGTAGAAGAATTCATCCAGCGTCTGAGACCGCTGGAGCCCATCCGACCCATCAAACTCTTTGTACTCGCGCTCCAGTTCAAACATATTTCTAAATGGTTCATCCATCTCGGGTCGTGCGGTTGAATCCCCGATATTTGCAAATGCTTCATCCATCTCGAGTCGTGCGGTTAAATCCCCGCGCCGAAAGTATTCCTCCGTCTCGAAGTCGAGATACGGTACCTTGTAGAATCAGCGACTCCTGGCCAGATGTCTTGTCATGTTGCAATTCCTTACTTACAACGATTGAGACCCTGGTTTGGTTACCGCATGAGCCGGGGCTACTGCGACATTCCACCTGTTGAGACAGTTAGAATCCGATCCCAGGGGGGCAGCAACAAACCTTCTTCGTGGCATTATAATGTACGCACATGGGGGCTACGGCGCCATGTTTGACCATCACCACTCCTTTCCCGCCTCGCAGACATGGTCTCTTCCACAAAATTCCTCATATACCACCGGTCCTCCTGTCTTTTCTCTCTGTATCCATGGCCGATATTAGCGACCAATTCCTGTCATTTCATGTGTTAGATCAATGAATTGTGTGCAGTAGGAGCGATTTGCGGTACTTTCACCCAAGTTATCTGTCGCGGTCCATTAGCGAGTGCTGTCCCCGAACAGGATTAAAGCACTCACGTTATTTGTAGGAATGTGAATCCACTTCCATACGTCCTTAGGTGTGGCAGTAGGATAATTCCTTGTCAGAACTCCAGAGATATCATTTTCAAGACTTTCCAACTCCGTCAGCTCCGGCAGTCCTGATGAGTCGGGCTCAGCCACCATGTACAAAAGATTGTCGACGGGCCTGAAATAAGTATCGGCCTGAGTGACGGCCGATGGAGGGTTGCAGAAAAATGTGACTGCAATGTAAAATTTCCGACATATGTCCGGTATATCGTCATCTGGTTTCCACGGCGGTTGTATTTCTTTCGAGTTCTTCAGGGTATGTACGCGCTTGAAGACCCATTCCGCATCTCGGCCGCCAGTCTCGGCAACGTCTTTGGGGGTTTCCCCAGCATTGTTTTTGGCGTCCAGATTCGCGCCCCAGCCGATCAAAAGCTCTATCAAGCCTACTACCCCGCGCGTCGCTGCCAGATGCAAAGGGCTGTTACCTATATCAAAGATATTTAGCTGACAGCCGATGTGTATCTATCGTCTTAGCATTGTATATTTCTTCGTTGGGGGAGATACGAGACGATTCAGCCAAGGGCAATGGTAGTTGACTTGCCTTTATCGTCTGTAATAGATAGATTTGCCCCGTGGACAAGCAAAAGTCTCGCGACAATGACATTTTGTGGCGGAGCGCAATGGGTGATGGCAAATGTAAGAGGGGTTTTGCCAAGTGTACCCTTCGCATCCACTTCCGCACCATTCTGCAGCAGGAGTCTTGCAGACTCAGTGTGTCCCCAACTTACCGCGTTCTGGAGGGGCGTGAACCCGTCCTTGTCCAGCTCATTAATAAAGCACCGTGAGTCAGATCGCCCCAAAAGTCTTTCCACGAGAGCCGCGCCGTCGCTTATGGAAACTGCCTCATGTAGAAGCGTGGTGCCCCTTTTCCAATGTCTGTCGTTCAGCTCGATGTTTTCTTCATTGAGAAGGCGGCAAGCAACGTCGAAGTGTGACGTGATAATGGCAGCGAAAATGGCCGAGACCTTTCCTTCGGCTGCCTCGGCTTCGCCGTATTTCGGCTCTGACAGGTCATATATGGTGTTCACATTTGCGCCATTGTCCAGACAAGAGTTGACCTTTTCGAGGTTCCCATCGCGGCAGGCGGTCCAGAATTCAAGGTCCACCTCCCTTAGTTGCTCCGTTGTCATATTGTTGTCAGGAGTCGAGTTTGTTACCGTCCTACGCCGCCGACGCCGACGCCGCCGAGCTAGCAATGGTGGGAGTTTCGATTTTATATCGGAAATAGAGACTGATCGTCGGGCGGCGCGGTTTTGTTGAACTTGCTGGCTTGAACTCGGAAATATGATAAAACGGAAGGACGATATGTCTAGCCCCAAGAACTGAAGACAATGTAAGTGGCACAGGAGAGAAGGTGGGGTACGGTCGCCCACTCTCGCTTTTTGCCAATAGAGTTGTTACCTGCAGGCCCAATCCTGACATTCACCGGGCCAAGGAACGGGCCGGTTGGGTGGTGGTTGTCTGCTTCAGCCGCACTCAATTAGGCAGGCTACTCGCATTCCCTTCTGCAGGCTGACAGCGATAGCACATTTTTCGGCCAATGAGCGAATGACACATCGTCGTTGCTCGCGTCCTCGAGGACAAAGGACCATCTCTCTGCTGCATTCGTGTCGGCACAGACTACTCGGACAAGTTTTACAGGCTGATACGTCACATTTGGACACAGATGGCGGTCCTACGCTAAGGCGCCACCGTCCTATGCTTCGCCTCAAGCACACTGGAGGCATACCACAGCGGTGGCAAGTACTTCGCTCGCTGGCCGAGGAGACAGCTCGGGCTCGTGTGACCGTCGACGGGGTGCTGAAGAAGGGCGGACTGTGCTTCATGACATACGGAAGGTTTGTGCGGGCGGCTCTGGCGAAAGATGACGCGATACATCCAACGGACAAATTGGCTCGCGCACATTGGGTATACTTTGCGCTTCGTCAGAGACGACTCGTCGCCCTACTCGACGACATGTTGAGACCGACCATAGAGTCGGAACTGGTGCTTGGGATCCTCGCAGATGGCACGGCAACGAATAACAATGCACATGCTGTCATTGGCTTCTTTGCGCACGACGAGCACATGCTGCAGGTGCTAGAGAAGAGAAATGCCTCTCGGCTTGCCCCTCGTGCCGATCTCGACGCGAGCGTGCCGGGGCAACTATTTCGACCCAAGCACATCTCTTATCGACCAGATTTCCGCCATAACGACGAGAACGCCACGAGTACCGTCGAGAAGATTATGGAGACTTTGGTAGCTCGTCATGATGTAGTCAGTTTCTTGCCTCTCATTCTCTGACCAAGAACGACGACGATCTTCGTTTTCTGGCTCATCGTGCTCGGGCCTGGTGCAGAAGTGGGGGAGTATCTATACGGCGCACAGAGAATCACTTGACGCTGATCCAGCAGACGATCAAGTGCCTCGGGCACGTCGGGCTCATAGAGCGTCTGGAGCGAGGCTACCGGATAACTCGCCTCGGCCGCAAGTTGCGGAGCTGGGGTAACGTCTTGGATAGCCCCTAGGGGCACCACAATGCCGGCTATCTCATGGCCATGGGTTCCTCTGCTCCCAATGACAACGTGAGATTATGGTTGGTTGCTCTGAGCTGCTATCATATGCTGTGGGTGTGTGTGGCTTGCCCTGAGATGGCCTTATTGGCCAGACCTTCCACTTCCCACCTACGTAGTTGGGTAGGTAGCAGGATCTCCCACAGAGTTGGGGATCTCTCCGAATACACACAGCATATTCGCGCAGATTGAGGCCCAACATCATATCTGGCCCCCGAAGCTGGTGGACCTCGAGTCTCAGATTCTGCCGGCTAGCCGCGGCAATCTCGAGACAAGCGACTTGACTCTCGAAACCGCCGAGTGGTTTGCAGCTGGTGACTTCAGGCACTCTGTTAATCCCATCCTAGGCAACCTCGTGCGCTGCGGTCCCCTCTGGCTGCTCATAGGCAGTATGATCCGGCTGTCCATCGAGGGAACCCATCAAGTGCCAAACTCGATGGAGTTTCGTCTCCTGTGCCGAAATGCGCTGCTGTATCGAGTCTTTCCAACTCCAGGACGTGGACGCGAAGTCGTGGGGCGATTACATGATAGAATTGCGCATCGCCGAAGACGAGCTCGACTTCGTGTGGAATGGTCTGCGGTTGGCGTATGGCGACACATGCATCGTTGTTGATGGTCGGGCCGGGAGTGCCGGGTACGGCGCAACAGGTGTTGACACCGGCGCCAAGGTCGTCATGAGCGGCATGACCCACCACCTTGACTACCTCTTCTTCTACACGGCGTGCCCCGGTACCAAGGTCATCCTCGGCTTCACCACTTACTACCACCCACTTTGAGCTCTCGGGCAGCACGCTACGCCCCCTCAACTTCACCATCCTGCCTCCCATCAAGGAAGGAGCAGAATGGCGCAGCTAGTAGCACCTAGTGGCCAAGTCCGGCAATGTTCGAACACTAGAGTCGGCTGAAGGAGTAACACCATGGCCTGGTGACCGAGTTTGCTGGCGCGTATATTGTTAAGCTTCGGATGGCCGATGGATCAGAGCATGGCAGAGACGAGAGGAGGTCTATGGGGAGTAACTATGGACTTCTTAAATGGAATGCCGTTGCAACTATTCTACCGGGCTCGACCATGTGTTGGCCGTCGTTCATGTGTGATCTAATTTCTTTGAATATTTGTGGACTAAACAAGCCGACGTGAGGACACATAATTGCAGTACTTGAGCAAACATACAACGCGGTCGTATATACTGCTGAACCGTCTCTTTTGTGCCAATCAACAGTTCAAAGAGAAGCAGCCGATTCGACATAAACAGAATGCCTCTTGCATTGAGAACCCTGATGAAACCATCAACGAGCACCTTAGACTTCCAGAGTCGAATCACATACTAGTATCAAGCCACAGTAAGCTACGCTCATGCTTGAACGACTGAACATTTAGCACTAGTAGCTCGGTAAGATTTGAGGGCTAGATACAATGTTATTCAGACGATAAACTAAGTAAGCCTAGGCTGATAGCCGGGGTGACTTTGAGCCGAGCATGCTGGTAGTTGGAGGGACTGAGAACCCCTATGGACAGACTCCCACCAGCTGGCATCGTCAGAGCTGGTGCAGAAAGAGGAAACCACAAGCGAGGGGAGCCTTATAGTTCTAAGCCGGGCGGGCACACCAGTCTTTCACCTTGCAACGGAGACGCTCTGGAAATTGCAGGTCGTATTTCATCACTCAAGGACTGCATTACTTATGTTTAGATATTGTACACACCTCCCCCCATTTTCCACCTCAAGACCGCGCTGTGAACCCCGACGATTGCATTTCCTGCATTCCTGCATTCCATGTTTCCCGAACTACCAAGTAATTACCAAGGACTACCCCAGCTTACCTCACTCCTCTCGCATCAGCCCAATGCCGACGAAACCTAAAGCACTCATCATCGGCGCCGGAGTGGCAGGACTCTCGGCCGCCTGGTGGCTTGACAAAGCCGGCTGGACATCCATCATTATCGAAAGGGCCCCAGCCATTCGAGAGGGAGGCTACATCATCAGCCTGGCCGGCCTCTGTCGCGAAACAGTGGACCGCATGAACCTGCAGCACGTCCTGGACGAGTTCAAATACGAATTTGACGAGAATATCCTCGGCGATAGTTACGGTCGCGAGCTGCTGCGTCTCCGGTACAAAGATGTCCACCCAGGCATGGGAGCCCTCGCTGTCTGCCGAGGTGACCTTTCCCAGGCACTTGCTACCGCCTTACCCGAGAGTGCCACGATCCGCTTTGGCGAGACTGTAACACATTTCTCTGACGATGACAACAAGATCCTAGCAACTCTCGGAAGCGGAGAGGCTCTTGAAGCTGACCTTTTGGTTGGTGCCGATGGCCTGCGCTCTTTTGTTCGGGACCGGTTCTGGAAAGGCGTCGATTGTCTTGAATATCTCGGCTACAGCTTCGCTGTCTACGATGTAGAGAGAAAGGAAGAGCTTGCCGCGGATTGTGTGTCTTTCAACAGCCCCGGCCACCTCGACGTGCTGTACTGCCTACGAAACAACCGAGTGGCAGCACTTCACGTTTGGAAAAATGACCATGCGACGTCACTGCGAGACCGTGAGAGCAGAATCAAGGTTCTACGTGATTCCGGCGCGGGAGGGACAGTCAAGCTCGTGAATGAGGTGATTGATCGTGCAGAAGAGACCGGTTGCACGCCGCTTATCGACGACTTCACCATGGTCAACCTGCCCAGTTGGTCCAAGGGTCGAGTCGTGCTGCTGGGCGATGCCGCCCACTGTATGACGCTGATGTCTGGACAAGGGGCCGGCATGTCCATCGTCTCTGCCGAGATCTTGGGCAGAGAGCTGATGGCCACCGAGGATGTCTCTCAAGCGCTTCTCAACCACGAGAAGAAACTGCGCCCAATCATCAAGCGACTCCAGGACCGCAGTCAAAGTATAGCTGCTGTGTATATTCCCAAGAGTTGGCTTGCCTACCACCTGCGCAACCTCTTTCTGAGGTTCGTGCCCTATTCGTGGATAGTCTCCTGGTTTGCGGGTTCTCTCAAGGCGGAGACAGACTTAACGAAGACGTAACACTTGCATGTACCACTCTTTTCGAATTTATTTTGTCTCTTTTCACACTCATTTAATTTCTCTTCGTCTCTGTGTTTGATGTCCTTTTCCTAATAGGTTGCCTATTTGTGTGGTTGTACATACGTCCAAGTCTTTAGATATAACTTAGCGTTGTTGTTGTTGTTGTACTGCACGTGGATGACTGTGAATCGCAGCGGGTTTAAGTGCCGCTCTTTTCTTCTGGGGCTCACGCCCTGGACGTCCAACCATTGCGGCCCGACTTATTTTTGACGCCAAAGAGCCGAAACCGCAGTGCCATCCCCAACCTGACATCGAGTCTACATAACCTGCCAAAATGGGCACCAGTATCACAAACACGCGGTGTGCAAAATGCCGCCCGATAACCTCTGAGTTTGTGCTGTCACACAAGTTCGATGGCATCCCGCTCACGCACCACACATGGGACGGTCTCAACGAGTCGGCGTCCAGCGGCTGCGACATCTGTCGCTTACTATGGCAGCACATTGTCCACTCAGGCATGGCCGACAACATCGAATTCCACAATTTGACGGTTCCATTCACCATCTGGCGCTTGACTGGACCCGGCTTGGACGGGCTCAGTTTGAAGTGCGGCGATGCTGAAGTGCGGTACCTGATGGATGCTGACGTTCTGTTCTCGGACGGTGATTTTGTCTGCTTTGATGACTGGGATGATTCGCAGCCTATCATGCGTACGCTTTTCGATCCCTCTTCTACCATTCGTTGAAGTAACAACCAAGTTGTAGGGCTGGCCGACGAGGACCAAGCAACAAACCTGAGGTGCCTTGTCGACGAAGTAATCTGGCCGTGGATCACACAGTGCGCCTCTGGAGACAGTGCTCGTCCTGCGGACCAACAAATTCATCAGTACTGTAATACGGGCTATGATGCAGCACACGAAGTTCCTCTTCCTACAAGAGTCATCGACGTCAGCCAGCCGACCCCGCGTCTACACGTCACCGCGCTAGAAGACACAAAACACGCCCCGTACCTCGCGCTAAGTTATTGCTGGGGACCAAGCAACGGGACGGCAAAGACGATGAGGACCAACGAGGCGGCCTGGCGGGGCGGCATCCCCACCCACGAACCCCCCAAGACCATCCTGGACGCCATTACCGTGACGAGGGCCATGGGCCTGCGCTTCATCTGGGTGGATGCCGTCTGCATTGTGCAGCCCGACGGCCAAGGCAGCGAGGACTGGATCCGCGAAGCGCCGTGTATGGACAAGTACTACCGAAACGCTCTATGCACCATCGCCGCATGCTGGCCGGCAGACAGCGCGACTGGCTTCCTCAGCGAGAGACTCGGCCAGCGATATCCGGTCGAGCGGTGTCTGTTAGAGCCGTGGGCAACCAACGAGGCTAAAGGAGATCCGAGGAGGGTCAGACTGCGGCGTACCAAGGAACCAGACTGGGAATCAAACGTCCTCAACTGTCCGCTGTATACGCGGGCCTGGACCTTCCAGGAGCGCATGTTGTCCCGCCGTGTACTCTACTGGGCCAAAGACGCACTGTTCTGGGAGTGCTCCGCAGGCGTGGCCTCGGAGTTTGAACGTGACCCGGGCGTCTTCGACCCTGGCCTTGCGTACGGCGAAAGAGCCCCACGGCTGAAGCTTGTACAAGCAGAGTCCAAGGAGGACACCCTCGACTATGCCTGGCCCGAGCTTGTCGGGGAGTACTCCCGCATGAACCTGACCTTCGAGTCTGACCGGCTCGTGGCGCTGATGGGGCTGGCCGAGAGCATTAGGGTACGCTTCCCCGGAGAGGCGTCCCTCTTTGGGCTCTGGGAGTCACGTCTCCCTCACGGACTCGCCTGGCGCACGTGCGATAGAGCCACCACCCAGCATCCCTGCTCGGCTCCGTCATGGTCATGGGCGTCAGCGAGTGCAAGCGTGCAGTATACCATATGGAATCAGCGAGAGATGGTGACCGAGTATCTGCTGGTTATTACGGGCATTGAGGGTGAGCGAGATATCTTGCATTTTCAGCAACAGACAACTGGAGACAAGAAGCCTGAATGCAGACTACGAGCTGTTGCAGCTACGAAAAGCCTTGACGCCATGGGATACAAGGTGAGCTCGGCAGACGGCTGCGTAATGTCCGACGGGGATTCCCACGACTCGGTAACCTTTGACGCGCCACATCTCATCCCGGAGTCGCTTCGCGAATTGCTCCTCGTCCCACTTGTTTTATGCGTTGTTGACGACGACGAAGAGCCGTATGTGAAATACATGGTTGTCAAGGCAATTAACGAGGCAAGTAGCACGTTGAGGCGTATCGGATTCTGCATACTGGCAGATGACGCCTCGTGGATAACGGAGACGCAAAAGTCGGCGTTGGAGATAGTGTGATGGATGCCTAGCTCAAACAGATAACAGGCAAAAGATCTCGCAACCTCTCTATATATGCTTTGTGTGATATGTTGAATAAGATACAAATATGTTACAATAACTGCAGCGAGCTCAGTAACATGGTTAGTTACGAGCACACAGCTGCCGTTCTTGCACACTTCATCTCGGGACGTCCCCTCTACCCACATGGGACTTCCCGTCTTACCCGAAATAGAAAACAAGACACTAGTGAAATAGACAAAAATAAATGAGAAACAAAAATCGAACAAGACCCACTCGGCCCAGGGTATGTAGGCTATAAGAGGACCAGTTCGAGAGGGACAGTAGCCATCTGATGTCGGGTCGGAGTCCAGGGCACGCAGGGACTCCACATGCGAACCTGCTTCGAGTCGTCAACCTAGCACGACCCAGGCCTCGGGTCCTGCCGCGTTGTCGCCACCGCTCTCACTGTCGTCGACAACTTCCCAGTCGACCGCCTCCGCGTCGTCATGCTCAGAATCAGAAACCAACTCGGGAAAATCTTGAGATGTAGGTAATGACAGTATTGGTGGCCTTGCTTCCCTGGCCACCTTGTCGTCGTGCAAAGTCGAGTCCGTTGAGTCTTGCGGCTGAAGTTCATAGATGACTTTCAGACTTGATCCAGCCGCCTGATGCTCTTCCAAACGGTGGTATACAGCACGACTTATATCTGTCCCTCCGTTCAGCTCGGCCGGGCCGAACTTCTCGTCTTGCCCAGGTTCCATTAGGAACCTTGCCAACCTCTCGTCATCCTCAAGCGCCGCAAAGGAAAGCTCAAGCGGCAAGCCATAGTGCAAGCTGCCTAGCGTACACCGTGCTCGGTCCGTTCTATTATCTTTCCTTCCTCGCTTGTGCGTCCGGACCTTGACGTTGTACAGCGGTTCGTCGCGCACAATGGCGTCAAAAGTGAAGCGCTCTCCTCGCTCATGTGGGTTGTCATACAGGAGACCGAGCCGGTACAGCTCCTGCACCGTCTCGTCGTCTGCATCAGACTCGCCCTCGGACAAACATCTCTTCTTCGACGGTCTCTCGCCGCAAAAGGCCTCCTCGCGTTCAAGTGATGGGCGTCGGGGTAGGCAGGGACTGGAGCGGGCCAAGTCTCTGCCCTCCCGCTCCTCGACGTCTAGTTCATCGACGCTCCGAGGAGTCTTTGGGAGCGGGTAGGAGGGCCAGTTGCGGGAGCGGTCTGGGTGTGAGTGTTGACGAGATGGTTTGAGGATGGAGGGGTGATAGTCGCCTAGAGGCTGGGCCGCAGCTGGTGTGCCCCAGTGAGAGTGTTGGTAGGGGCGGTGGTGTTTTGGCGACGGGGTCGGGCCACCGAGGCGCCGACTTAGAATGCCTGGTTCATCGGGCTCGGGTTCGAGCTCGGAGAGGTAGAGAAGAGATGCTGGCGGATTGTAGAGTGGGAGTCCCATTTTGTAATTTCCCGAAACTGAATGTTGGCGGCCTTGTGAAGTTGTGATGTGTTCTTTTGCTTGTGTCTTGGTGTCGGAAAGGCGTACGACTCATGCCGAGGATGACAGATGTGATTGATGTGCGCCTTTGCGTCCCGCTAATGCGTGCACGCTGTATGAGAATGGTAATGTTGAGCTTGCGCAGCGGTGCCAACTGAAGGGTCGAGAAGCCCGGAGAAGAGTCTATTATATGTCGACATCCCAAGATGCGAGTATCTTGCCGCTAATATGCCCCAATTCGTCCATCATAATTGACTTCGGACTCATGATCAGTACCTACAGGGCGGGAAGAGTACCTATGGTGCGGTGAAACAGACGGCTATTGGATCTCGAGGGTGGGTGACTCACCTTGAACCCTGTTGGTTTGGATAGGCAGTGGCGCAGTTACCTGTTGGGCCCTGTAACCACGGTAGGCAGACTCAGTCATTCAATGACGTTACCCAATCAGGATTGGCTTTGGCATCCCATGACTTTTTCGACGGCACAATTGAGTGCAGCCAGAAATTGAGCCCATGTTTGCACAGGAACCCATTGACTTCTTTCTAGAATGCCTAGCGTCTGAATTGACGAAGCACTGAAACTACCTAGTGACGACTGGAAAGGCCCAAGAGAGCCAGCCGGGAATGCCGAAGCTTTGGGGCAATTGACTGCTGGCCGCTCCATCCCCAGGCCGCAGCCCGCATCTGAACTTGGAGCTGACATTGACAGATAAGGCAATCGCGCCATAGTCTGACGTACCATACCTAGGTACACTTGTGGAAGGAGCTGATTTAGATTGTCTAAGGTAGATACTCTCCAATGTTCCTGCCTGTCTTTACTTCCTCACAACTCCACAGAATTCTCCCTTGTCGGTGCTTGAGAATGTATGCAGCATTGGATTGCACTTACTCGATGAACAAATTAGTAAGAGAGATTGGCTCCAGCGGCCGGAGTTGTCACTCACGAAGAGACATGAGGTCATTGACATCAGTAAAAGCAAACAAGAGACATGTACTGACATTCCCATTCCCTCCAAGACTAATTACTGGGCCTGGGAATGAAGTCGTTCTTGCTAAATATCTGGTATGGTGCACTGGCAGGTGACTGAGGTCATGGAACGGGGTGTGCAGTACGTGTGTTTGTCCTGAATCTCCCGCAGGCCATGTATTCCCATCCAGAAAGCGTGACTTGCAGTGTAGTGGGAAGGAACGTGAATTAGAGCCCAGGCCTTTTTAGAATTCCCAGTTTCTTCAACCCAAGTGAAAAAATGTGGAAATTGCCATTCGTCGTCCAGTCTTTTGGAAGTGAAGTAATCCCTTCCTGATATAAAAACCTTACAAGCCTCTTTCGTCTACTCTGGCGATAACCTATTTCCTCCTTCTCCATCAGACCTCTCTTGCCGCCCCGGGAGTCAACAAACATCGAAACTTCTCAATCGACACCACCTAACAGTCTGACATCATCATGCATCTCCTTCTTGCCGTCTTGTCCGTCCTGATGGGACTGGCCTGCCTCCCACAGCTGGTTGTCGCAAGTGCCATCAGCCGTCCGCTCACTGATTCACCCTCGGGTTGGTGCTGCATTCCCGGTTGTGATGTTTGCCAGGCCGGCACTCGCTGTCAAGGTCCCGAATATGACCAGTGTGCCGGTGCTTTCATCGTAAGTCTCCGGTCTTCCCCGTCTCCAGCTGGTATACGGTGACAAGAACACCCCCAAGCTAACTCATGTTTTTCACAATGATTTCAGATGAACACTTGCTGCATGTTGGAACGCAAAATTGAGGCCAACGTAGCTGAGAAGCTGTATTCCTCTGTTACCGGAACTGAGGTGAAGATCGTGACTGCAGCAGATATGGCTCCTCGCGACACTCTAGTTGAGCGTCGCAAAGAGGCTGCCGTCAAAACTGCCACCGAGCCTTCCGTAGACTCGCAGCCCGAGCCCCCCGAAGGCTGGTGTTGCATCGCTGGCTGCGATGTCTGCCGAGCCGGTGCTCGCTGCCTTCCCCCAGACTACAACGAATGTGACAAATGGCTCATCGTAAGAGTCCGGCTATCTCTTCCAGTCTTCCTCATTCCCAAAGATACAAACAACAAGAAACTGCAGTATAAGGCTGGAACTGACTTGCGAACCTAGGGAAACACCTGTTGCATGTTGGAACGCAAGGTGGATGCCTACGGAACTGAACGCATGTACACCTCGGTCACCGGAACGGAGGTGGAGTTTGTGGCTTCGATGGACGAGACTTAGCCAAGCTCGGCGGTTTGGACATTGCATTTTGCTCGTCTCTATCAATTGCGGTGGATTGTGGACAGATAAACTCAAAGGCTTTCGCAATGCCTTTGAAACCGGAAGCCTTGGTAGAAGAGTCGTGAGCAGTGTTACCTTGACAAGAGGACACAGGCTCTGCGATCACTACACAAGCCACCTCATCATCACAATCTGGTAGTCTTAGTCAATACAGGGTAGCAAAAACCATGATACCTTCTGCAAAGATATCAGATAACGTATGAAGTGTGCCTCCCGCTTCTGCTTCAGTTACGCAGCCTATGTCCACGAGTATGTTATTCGATCTCACATGATTACCAAAGTCCACCTATCTGTCCCACAGCCGAGAACATCCTACATCGAAGTCGATCGAGTGCAAACTGAACGGCCATTCTGCTGGGGCTCGGTTGTCACCAGAAACACCCTCTGCATTCCCACACCTCCACTAAAGTCGGCCACCCACCTGATTCAAGCAGCTCTTGTGTCGATAGTGTTAACAGGCTCAACATCGTCGGGGTCATCGCGATGGTGCCTATGCGGGCCCTGCTGAGGATGCAGCTTCTCCATGTCCTCCCAATCCGGACCAGGGTTACACTCGCGGTACTTCAACCTCTTCAAGACGACAAAGAATCCCGCCGCAAGCAGGGCCCCAAGCAGCGGACCGACCCAGTAGATCCAGTGATAAGACGGGAAGTCCCCGCCGACGACGGCTGGTCCGAAGCTACGTGCTGGATTCAGGGATCCGCCGGTCAGGTACACACCTGAAACGATGTCAGCGCCACACAGCCCAGGTTGAAGGTCAAAACCACAGACTTACCGGTCAGCTGAGTGACGAAGAACGCGATGCCAATCCCGATTGGTGCCATGTGCGTCGCTCTGTGCTTCTCTGCCGCAAGCATGATGATGACGAAGACGAGCTCGGCTGTTAGGAACATCTCTATGAACAGCCCTTGGGCGACACTGGTGCCAGGCCGGAGGGATGTAGCTACTTTCAGCGGGCTAGGAAAGAGTGCGGCCACCAGACCAGCCGCTGCCAGCCCGCCGAGAACTTGGGCGATGGAGACTAGAATGGCGCGTACTAGGGCGATACCTCCGACCAGATACAGTGCCAGGGAGACCTTCTTGTTTCAATATGGCAACCCGCTGACTCAGAAGAGTTTCAACTTACAGCAGGATTGAAGAGTCCGCCGCTAATGCGGTAGAAAGCCCAGACGTTGGCCAGGAGAGAGAAGCCGAAGCTCAACGAGATCAGGATAAGAATGGTCGGATCATAGGCGTCCGGGGCCGGCAGAGTTGAGATGTTGTTTGCGACCTGCGTCCCGGCAAATGCGAGAAAAAGAAACATGAAGGTGCCCACGAACTCTGCGAGGAAGGCGACAATATTGTTCCGCACTGCGTCCGACACATTGAAGCGCTTTCGCGGCCCATTTGCAGTCCTGTACGTTGCTGTCGGATTGCTATCGTGGCTAGCCATGATTTGCGCTTGGTCGGGAGATCCGTGGCTGCGATTGAGCTTGATCGTCAGCGTCTGTAGCGAGGAGGGACAGTGGTCTGTCTCGACGCTCGAGTCGCTCGACGAGGGTGTGGGCAGGTTGGGCATTATGTTGATCTAGCTGGACTCGCCTTCGGCCCTTTTGGCGAATGTTTGATCTCACAAGCGATGGCTGGTGTACCGATTGACAGGATGGCGTGCCATATACTGTTAGTTGAACACAGGGCTGGCGTGTGTGACGTTTGTGACGCTTATCAAGGAGCCATGAGAGGACACCAGCGGTGGTTTGGCGGAGGTTGATTCAGAAAGGTGACATTAATCACACCATGTTGCCAAGCCGATGACCTCAGGCCGTCATACAGACGCCATCATCATGAGGGTGGAGACTGCGACGGGAGATGAATTGATCGAGGTTAGCCGCTCTGTGGAACAGGACGACATGGCCGATGTGCCGTGAAGGCCGAAACCCCTGTGTACAACGTTCTCAAGGTTGACGACTCATAAATAGGCGTCGAAATCATGAGATATGGTCTCGAATACGAGACTTGGTCAAGGGTCGCCTGCGGGTAGCCGGAGAGTAGAAGGCTTTTGATACGTCTGGCGCACATAACCCAGCCCACACTATAAACTCTCAGGCTCGTGCCTCAAAACGAGCACTCAAATCACGGCAGCGCATCAAGGAATGCTCTGGCATACCATACAGAGACCGTAGTTTACTCGCTCTGTAAGCCCACTCTGCTCAAATAATGATCATGCTCGTGGTATGCAGAATTTGGAGACGCTGCGTATACATCGCGGCGATACTGTACATGAGAGTTCGTAGCAGGTCAGTCATGGCCCTCTAGATCGGACAGTCAAGATCGACTAGTGACTAAAGTCCTCGAGCGCATACATGACAGCGGTAGGCACAACCTTTTCAGGCCCCAGGTACGATAACCACCACTTTGTGACATCATGATGGTAGGAGAGACATCGCTGCCCAAGTGACGGTCTACCCTACAAGAAGCAGCTGATATCATATACATCCAACCCTGTTCTCTCACCTCGCGTCTGAAGAGCCTTTCAAGCCTAGCAATAATAGTACCTCAATTGACCCAATGATATCAGCAAAGCAATGCTGTGGTAGATAAGAACGCAGTCCGACAGCATGTAGTGAAAGTTATATATCGGATACCAAGCATCCAAGCATAACTAAGTCCAGCAACACACCTCATCTCCAATTTTAGTCTTGGTTCTCCTCATGTGATAAGCCCGCCTTCCCTGCCGGGCGTTTGACTCGGTCGCACGACAGGGAGCAGTGCACCTGTCAACCCGCGTCTGACAGCTATGCGTGCAGCGGCGACGTCGGGCACAACAGGAGGGTATGTACCACGTCGACTCCTCCGCTACGAGAAACCTATGATGCCTAAGCGCTTGCAGAAGCAGACGAGAGAGGCAGGTCTTACTTGGCGTAGTGCTGAATGAGGAGAGGAGTAGGACCTTGTCTGTGAAGTTGGCGGTTTTGCTTAGAGGACAGGATCGCCATTCTTTGGCTATTGAAGTGCCCGCCCAAACATCGGGATCTCCTTGCTAAGATAGACCGTGATGAATTGATGGCCGCGTCACTCTGATAAGATTTGCCTGGCAATCGGGGTGGGAGTCATGTGTTGGACGGGTGCTGTATACCCCTTCTGTGACTTGGCTGGTGCATCTATTCTAGAATCTAGCAACCCAACCCAGGGAATGCACTAAATGTCCCCCAGATACCCAGAAAAGAAGTTAAAATATCAACGTGATCGATGCTCAGACATTTACAAGATCACTGTCACCATCCAAACTTCTCAACCGCAATCCTAACATTCAACCCCCTCTCAATACCATCGGCACACACATTCAGCACACTCCTGTTCATCCCGTCCGGCCCAGAGACAACAACGCCGACCTCTCTCCCGTGCTCGCCACCCCCCGCAATCCAGCCCTCCACGAGACCAGCCACGTCCGGCCGACCAGCCTCGGCCGTCGGTTCGGGAATCACCAAATCCAGTCCGGCGTCGCAAAGCTCCCGCAACCGCTCGGCGGGTATCCACTCCCTGTGCGAGCGCGAGTGGACGACCCAGAGCATCCTCACGCGTTGGCCAGCCCGACCGTGGAGGAGTAACGCCTCGGCAAGGGGGTACACGACGGCTACGCCGGAGCCGCCTGCTATTAAGAGAGCTGTTTCCGAGGCGCGGAGCATGTCGAGCGCGTGGGAGGAGCCGTACGGACCGTCGAGGCGGATTTTTGCCGTGGAGTGGTCTCGGGCGTGGGAGAGCAGGGCGGAGGTGAAGCCGGCGTGGGAGCGGATCAGGAGGTTGAGCCAGGCGTGAACAGGGCGGGAGTCTTCTTGTCGAGGGCTAGTCCAGGTGGCTATTGGCGGTGCGGCGGAGGCTATGGTGAAGGGGTGGGCTTGGAGGGTGTGCGATCGACCAAGGCAGGGGACTGTGAGGAAGACGTGGTCTGTTGGACGCCATCCGGTGCGGATGTTGTGCCTGGAGAGCCAGGATGTAGTGGGGTGAGATGGGATATCCCAGTCTGCAGAAAGCATGAGGGTCTCGCCGTCGTCCAGGATCGTGATATCTGCTGTCGTCGACAGCGACTTAAGGCTCAGCCGCCAAATGAGGCGGTCGAGAAGGAAGATGAATAGAGACAAGGCGACGTACGGCCGGCTTGTGGCGAAGTGTAACCAGACAAAGACCAGGGCAACGACCTGTAAGAAGACGTGCGAAGCCAGGAATAGCTCGTACCAGCGCTGGCGAAAGCTCGCTAAGGAGGTGAAATATAACAGCTCGTAGGACAGCAAGGCACCGAAGCCCTCGAGGATGAGCGGGTGGAAGAGATATTCTCGCATCGTGTTACCCTTCAGGAGCCAGTCCGGCTCCAGGAAAATGCGCCAAATGAGCATGCTGACCATGTGAATCAGTGCTTCGAGGCACATGAACTCTCCCAGACGTCGGTGGAAGATGTTCAGCGCTTCGTAGGATCGCCCCGTCAACACCTTCAACGGCTGCGTCTTCGCAGCGAGGAGATATAGCAGAGGCAGGTTGACGATAAACACAAAACCGCACCGGTCGGCAAAGAGGAAGAAGTACTTGGCTTCTAAGGGCAGCTGGTAGAAATGCAGGAAGACGTTCAGGCCGACGAAGGCAAGAACAAAAACGGCCGTCCCGTTAGATGGCAGCTGTCGGTTGATGACCGGTATTGGGCCGGGTTGGTACGTTAACCAGGCGCTGATTGTCCGAGGTTGACTTCGGAACCTCGACCGAGCAGGACCGACCGAAAACCTTGGTCGTGATAGAAGCGGGCGGTCCTCCAGGTCAATATGCTCCTGTTTTGGGTCCGGTGGCGTGACATCTCCCTCACGCAATGTGCTACTCGAAGATGAAAATGCGCCCTCGTCGTCGGCTTCCAAGTCGTCGGTTCGTCGTGCCCCGGGACTCAAACTCGGCCTATCTTCTAAGATAGCCGAATTGCATCTGGCTAAACGCTCGCGCCATTTCCTTCGATCTCGTCTCGTTTCTCGCAATTGAAAGACGGCTAGAATTAGTATCGTCGCCAGCACCACCAGGTTATAACTGGCAACCACGTTCCGTCCATGGTAGAGGCCATCAATGAGAAATCGGAGGTAAGCGACCTTCTCGGGATCTTTGGCCCAGTCTGGGACTTTCTCACCCGCCTCCTCCGATGCAGCAACGCTGACGCTTCTCAAGATGACATGGCTGAGAGCTGCATTCATGGCGTGTCGCACCTGCGTGACGTTGTGCGACAGTCGTGGAGATGAGTTGAGGACAAGCGGCAAGATCGGTCAGTGATGATGACTGGAGAACGCGGGGTGACCTCGAAGATTTTATCAGATGATCTGATAAGGAGAATTAGATAAGCGAGGTGTGGACCACCCACCTTTTCCATCGACTCTAGGCAGCTCCCCTTCTGATCATCTATACTAACTCCATTAAGGATAGAGCAAAATGTGGTTTGTCGGTATTATGTATGTGGACCTAAAGATGGCGGTATCGGAGCGCCCTCCTTGGCGACACTAAACGCAGCGACTTTCAGAGTGAATAGTTTGTCGGAATACGGGCAGCGCAAAAGCAAGGCAGACCGACAAGAACACGAGCGAATGTATGTCCTGCGCGGTTGTTACCATCGAGTAATGCACTGAAAGTAATGGCATTCCTTTCTGGAAGTGCCTATACAGAAGACGTCGTCTGACTAGCTCCCATTGCCAGGCCTAGCAGATAAACAGACGCCTCTCCTTCATCAAATCCCTCGTCAGCTCGACCTGCGAGTTCCTCCCCGACTCCTCCCTGAGCTGGCTGTCCATATCGGCCCACATGGACGCAAACGTAGCCGTCAAGGCATCCCTAGTCTTCATGGGATACTGCTCGCTGAGCCGCACGCTCTTCGCCCTGATGGCGTCCCGGTCGTCCTCGACGACGGCGGCGAGGGCGGCGGCGTACAGGGCCAGCGAGAGCTGGCTGTCCGGCCCGCAGCCGATGGGCAGCGAGTCCAGCAGGGTCATGAGCCTGCGCAGGGAGAACTGCACGCGGCGCGACGTCGGGGGGTCCTTGAAGACGCGGCGCTGCAGGAGGATGGTGGCGCTCCAGTAGTAGCACTGGCCCACGATGTGGAGGCACTTGTGCTCCTCCTCCTCCTCCTCGATGGCCGGCGTGGCCGGGGCGGTCTCGTAGAACCGGAAGGAGATGGCGAGGTCGGCGTCCAGCTGGTAGGCCAGCGAGATGATGAGGTCGTTCGGCGCGCCGTTGTCCGCGTCGGCGATGAGGTGGGAGATGCGCGCCAGCGCCGAAATGACCCAGAGCGGGCATCCGGTGGTCTCCTGGAAGGTGGGGGCGCACACGCCGCCGTCGCTCGGCTGGTTCTCGCCGCGGGTGAAGAACCAGAAGGACATGGGCAGGTTCGGCCTCCTGCGCCAGAACAGCGAGCTCAACACCTCGATGAACGTCATGCGCTGGACGAGGATCTGGCCCAGAGCGGACAGCGGCCGCCCTTGGTCGTAGCCGAGTTCTGTGAAGAGCTGGTGGGCGTGGGCCATGTGTGTCTGGACGAAGCTTGTGCCGTTCGCAATCTCGACGGTCACTTGGAGCAGGATGGTGGCCAGGATATCGCGCTTCAGCGCCTCTACTTCCGCGCAGACGCTCGGCGTCGAAGAATCTCCCAGCGCGTTGAGGTTGCGCCGCAGAGAGGCGATGGCCCGGGACTGGCGGTCTAGCGCTAGCGACGCCGGTGCTGATCCTCTCAGGTGCATGTAGATGGTTGCGACGGAAACGACCGTATCTAGGAGCATCTGTGACGACAACGCGGCCGCCGCGATTTGCCTGTACCCATTGCGGACTCCGCCACGACCCGGCAGAATCAGCGATACGGATCGGACAACTGGAAATAGTCAACGAGTTAGCAGCGACGTTTGGTCGTGAGATATGATTATCGCTTACAGTACATATACGCCATGTACCTCCCATTGTCGTGGAAGATCATCTTGCGGAAGTCCGCATCAAATAGACAAGGAGGGCCCAAGGCGAGCTCTTGGTCTGGTGGAGGAGAGGGTGATTGCTGGGGGATCCCATCCTCCTCAGCCAGCGTACCCGTGGGAGATGTGGGAGACGTCGATGACGATGTGCTCGGCGAGGAAGCGTCGCCAAGAATCTGGTTCTGGTGACCCTCTGTTTGCGTGGCGGTGAGGGGAGCCACGGCTTCATGCGGCTCACGAGACGTGGATAACGTCTCGGCAGTCTGGTAGTTGTAGTCCACCGTGATTACAGTGCTGTGCATGAATATCGCCTGGAACTCGTCATCGCCGGGAGGGTTGTCGTTTGACGGCGTAGGTGCCTCAGGTGTCGTCGTGTTAGCAGGTTGGAACTCATCCTCCCATCTAAATGCATTGCATCCAGACGCTTTATAACTTGTATCCTGAGCTTCCGATGTTGCAGCGGCCAATGCGCTACCTGTTTGCCGAGGCGCAAGGGCCTCAGTGGCAGTCGCGCCAGATGAGCGACTTATATCCTGTCGCGACTGGTCCCTTCGTCGCGACCTCGATAGTCTGACGCCATTGAACCACCGTAGAGATCGGTTGTAGTCACAGTGAAGCTCGAGGCGCGAGCAGCGACTGCAGATGGGCTGTTGTTCGTCACACTTTTTGTGTTGTTGGAGACAGGTGACGCAGCCTAAGGAGAAGTGTCAGATATTTCGGGATTTCCAGTTTGACATGCATTCTAATAAGTAAGGTATCTTGTTACCAACCTCGTCGCGATCTTCTGTGCATAGCCTGACGTGGGACTGCCCCAGGGTGCGCCTGTAGTTTTTGAGAATGTCGCTGGTGTCGGTGGCAGTGAGCAGAGTAATTGGGGGACCTTGGCAGGGGGGTTCCCCTCAATTTAGATCCATTCAGCTGGATGTTATCAGCGTAGCGGGAGATGTGGATTGTCCCAGAGCGTCCAGACCATGAAAAAAATTGGGGCGCATTCGGCAGAGGAAAACCCGGGTTACCTCCCCGTCACATCGACCTACTGCAAGGTAGGTACAGTACATACGGCAAGAGGTAGTATGGCTTGGATGATACTGTACATACCTAAGGTAGGTATGCTTATAAGTCAAGTCTACCACTCTTAGCTAAGCCTGAACTACCTATTCACGTCAAGCTTCGTCTCTTCTCGATCATCGAGTGGTACAGTTGAGCAGATTTGTCTATTATCTAGGGTCTTATCTAAGGTAAATATACATAGAAGGCCTAATTAGGAATCTGTGTCAGGATCAAGGGCAAACAGCACGTCCCCTGGCTGTACGAGGTCACCCTCGTTCCTCAAGACTGCGTGGACCTTGTACCGCGGCTTGATCTTGGGAGCTTTGATAGCGATCTCCATCTTCATGGCCTCGAGAACAAGCAGCACATCGTCCGCGTTCACCACCGCCCCCTTCGTGCAGCGGATCTTCCATATCCTGGCATTCATGTTGGCCACGACGCGTACATGGCGAGGGTCTAACTCAGTGCGTGGTCAGCGTGAGTCCAGAGAGTGACCGATGACAGATGCAACACTTACCAAGCTCCTCTGCGGCTTGCAAGCCGTTGGCTTTTCCACCTGCTGCTCCGTTCGATTGCGCCTTCTCCAATGTCCATTGCTTCAACAACTCGTTCTCCCTGTTTTGATGTCAGCAAGCATGACGCCAGCGGCGGAGGGAGGCAACCTACTTCTCCAGCTCAATTGCAGCAGCCTTCTGCTGCACCTTACGGATCTCTGCCACTTCCAGCCGCGTGCTTTGTACCAATGCATTGTACTCGGAGAGGTCAAACAAGGAGTCCTCGCTTTCGATCTTGTGCAGTCCGCGCTGAAACCGTCTGTCAATGGCGTCGAACTCTTCGCGAGACACGCAGTGGAAGACGACTTGGTCGAACGGCTGGAAGAGCCAGGGATGATCGGCGCTGTAGTTGGGTTTGCGCCCGAAGATATCAAAGGGACAGCCGGGCAGGGTCTTGCCCCAGAGCATGTATCCGCCGGGCCTGCAAGATAGGGTACGGTCAGCGGCGCGCTCACAGCGAGAAAGACACGAGGGCACGGCAGATGACTTACTGATCAACACCGTAAATGGATGTCGTGTTACCGCCTGTGCCGAGTGCACCGCCCGGTGTGAACGTTCGGGAGGGATTAGCCTTGGGGACCGTGAGCCTCTTCCGAGGATCAATCTGAATCAGGATGGGGAGGCCCATCATCCCGGAATTGGCGAGAACTACAAACGGTACGCCTTCGCACATCTTTCGAACGTCGTCTTTTGTTGCCAGCCCGTTGTTCCGTCTGATGAAGTCGACATTGTCAGGAAGGTACGTGGCGTACGGCCGTTGAGTCTCCATGTACCGCTGCGTAGCGAGCTTGTTCTCCTCGGGATCAAACAGCATCGGAAGGTGATACATCCTACCGTGGTAGGGAGCTGCTTGGGAGAGTGTCGATTCCAGCTGGACGAGGAGTTCGATGGCAGCTGACTGCGCGATTTTGGCGGGGTCAAAGCCGATGAAGACACTCATTGTGTGCGGCCTCGTTACCTTTTGCAGGCCGAGATGTGACCGATCAGGGACAAATCGGAGGAGCTGCTGGGCCCTAACCCGGGCAGCAAGGTCGAAGACTTGAGCGCCGAAGTCGCAGAGGAGCCCGCGATCACCGGCCTGTCGGATGACAAACCTAGGAAGGCTGCTGTCGTCTGCGGGTGCACCGCGCTCGTAGAGCACTGACTTGCCAGGGGCAGGGTCGGCAATCGCAAGCGCAGGCACAGCCGAAGCTTTTGAGCCCAAGCGCACGGTCTCAGCAATGGTCGCCAGATACTGATCGTACTCTTTTTCCAATGCCTGGCCCTGTTCCCAGGAGCACTGGATGAATCGGACCTTATTTCCTGGGCTTGCTTGTCCCATCTTCCATAGCTCGCAGGCCAAGACGGTCTGCAAGCAGATGAAACCGCTTTGCACTGGAGAATCAGCTGTAAACACGACTGCGGAGTCGCCTGTAAAACTGAGTCCTCCTATGGGGTAACCATATCCCAGGACATTGCTTGGGTGGCTTCCGCCCTCGCCTCCGGACTGCCTTGACCATTCGGGGGCTGGGCCTTCCAAGCGAACTCCTCCGCGACTGGAAATAGGGCTGACTTGCCATTCTGTGGCGAAGAAGCGCTTCCGCCCTTCGACCGTGAGGAATTCTGTGGAGTCGTACGGGCCCGGCAGAGCATAAACAGTGTTTGCGCTCTCAAGGTCAGGGATCAGATCGACAGGGAGACTGTAAGAAGCTACACCCCTGGCCGTGTGCGAACTGGCTTCGTCAATATGTATGGTGTCGCCTGCCCGAAGCGTGCGTCCCTGTAGGGTCCTTTAGCAAGGAGCTCTTCGAGGTAGTTTGGGGGACATCACAAACCTGATAACCCCCCCATTTAAGGGCTGGCGTTGTGCTCTTTGATCCGAGGTATTGACCGCTTCAAGACGCTGTCAGCTGCCGTCGTCGGTAACGTCGGCGGGTCGTGCCCAGTCATGACTTACATATTTGGGAAGCCGCCAAGGACGGCCAGGTATGCTCTGCAGCCGCTAGATGTGCGTGAGCCAATGATCACTTCCGTGCCCTTCTTGACAACGTGTCTGGTCCACATGCTGGCGGGCTTGCCGCCGATAGTGAACTCGAAAGGGGCGCCACACAGAGCTATCACGGCTGTTTGGCGGAAAAGCATGCTCGGTCCTGCGTAGGTGGCTTCTATGCCTTCGGTGCCAACGTCATTCCCGACAAGAATGTTCGCAACTGCAATCATCAGCTATGTACTGTTGTTCGTGATGTAGCTCGTAGGAGAGGTTCTTACTTCGGAAGGAGAGACTATCCATCGGACCAGAGACAGGCACTCCTGCAGGTTTGTTTGGCCTTCCCGGGTAATCCTGCACAGTTGTGTATAAGCCTCCATCGAGAACCTCAATCACGCATGGATCAAAAGCAAAGCTGTTCAGCGTGTTTGTGAGTGTCCTCCCGGAAGATATCTCTGGAGCCATAGGTTAGCACTTATGCATAAAATTGCCAATAGAGCTGACCGATGTTCTTACCCGAGGATTTGACGAGTTTCTGAAGGAACTCGACGTTGGTAGGAGGTCCACATAGTTTGGTGGAAGCCAGAGCTGTCTCGAGCAGGGAGAGCGCGTCACCTCGGGTCCCAGCGTATGTTATGATCTTTGCCAGCAGAGGATCTGCATGAAAATGATTAGCCGCGGTCAGAAGTACAGTGGAAGATGTCTTACCAAAGAAAGGGGTGACTTCAGATCCACGCTCTAGCCACGTGTCAACGCGGATACCATTACCCTCAGGAAAGGCAACATTGGTGAACAGTCCCGGTGCTGGTTTGTAGTCATCCGCCGGGTTTTCGGCGTAGACCCGAACCTCAATGGCGTGACCAGTACTGGGCTGCGAGTCAATGCGATTCACTTCGCTCGCACTGAGACCTCGTTGTCCTTCCAGTTCTGCTTTAGCTTGCAACAGCATCAATTCGACCAGGTCGACATTATAGCAGAGCTCTGTGACACCGTGCTCCACCTTGCGTGAATGTCAGGCCATGCTTCCAAGCCGAGGGTGACACGAATCTTACCTGGAGCCTGGTGTTCATTTCCAGAAAGTATATCTCTCCGTCGTCATCGTTCACCACAAACTCGACTGTCCCAGCAGACTTGTATTGTACAGACTTAGCCAGAGCAGTAGAAGCAGCCCGTAAACGGTCGCGAACTTGCGGATTGCGGACCACAAAGGGGCTTGGGGTCTCCTCCAGGACTTTCTGGTGTCGTCTCTGAATAGAGCACTCTCTCTCGCCAAGCCAAGCCACGTCGCCTTGGCCGTTGCCGAATATTTGCCCCTCGATATGTCTTGATGGCGATATGAGCCTACGGTGGTCCTCCTAAGCGCACGGGACTTGAGACTTACCTCGCATTGGCGATGTACTTCTCCAAGAAGAACCCACTGTCCTTAAACAGAGCTGCACCTCTGCTCTTGACTGTAGTGATTGCTGACTCTAGGGTGTCCGGGCTATGGCACACAAACAAACCCATTCCGCCTCCTCCTGCGGTGGCTTTAACCATTACCTATCAACGCGTGAAGACACACGTCAGATGTTGCTGTCCTCCAAGACGCCCCTAAGCATGAACGGCGGGTATTGACTCACTGGGTAACCGAGTCTCTTGGCCTCATTCCTCGCTTCTTCTGTCGTAGTGATGATAGTGGTACCAGGAACCACAGGGACCTACGCCAGTGTCAGCGAAGGGAATGCGTATGATGGTTAAGGGCAAGGCAGCAGCTGACCCCTGCCTGGATAGCCAGATCTCGCGCCCTGTGTTTGAGACCAAAATCTGTGATTGTCTCCGCGGCTGGCCCAGCAAAAATGATGCCTGCTTTCTGAAGCACTGACGCGAATTCGCTGTTCTCGCTGAGAAAGCCTTGAGCCAGTTAGTCGGACCAAGTAAACATAGCGCGAGGGAGCCCTACCATAGCCTGGAATTACGACGTCGATATTTCGTGCTTTGCAAATGTCGACAATCTCGAGGCTATAATTACATTATTAATCCTGATCGCGATTGGCATGTTGGAGCGGACGCTGACCTGTTCATGTAGCCCTCGGAACCATTTCCGCTGAGTGCCACAGCGTCATCTGCCAGGCGGACATGCATCGAGGTGCCTACGACGAAGCTGCTGGTTAACGCAGTGTTCATGTACACCACCAGCTCAGTCTACTGACCATCTTCCTCCGTATATATTGCCGTGGAGTGGAATCCGAGCTGCAGTCATGGTCAGCATTTGCACTCAATATCATGGACATATGCCTCTAGTCGTGTTATATGAGCTTACCGTTTTGCATGACTTGAGTAAGCGGACGGCTATCTCGCCGCGGTTGGCGACGAGAACCCTCATACTCCGGATGGTGGATGGATTGTCGACTGCGGCAGTTGACGATATGCACGATTAACTCAGACCGTATGCCTGGTTGCTGAGAACATGGATTCAATAGGACTGGTATAACACAGCTACCTTTTGTTTCGTCAATGAGTATGTCTAGAGCTAGCACAGCCCAATGGAACGATAAGATCCAAAACAACTAAACCCAATCGCCAATCTTGGCGTTGACAGAACTGGTCACGCTAAGATTCCACTCCACTATAGGCTTGCTACCACTAAGTTCTCTAGTGTAATGCTGTAATTGGATCGTTGTGGGTTGTTGCGGTCGTGCTAACATCAGCTATACCGGATGAGGAAGTTCTACTCGCTTGTATCTTCCCTCCTATATCGGACGATAAGTCGAGTATTCTGCCACTTTTGGAAGATGAACTAGATGTCTCGTCTGTGTTGCAGGAGAGAGCGGGGGAATGGGGTAATCATTCGTATGTAGATAACAAGACCTTGGTCGAGCGGCATTGACGAGCCTAGCGCGACAGGTTAATGCTGCGTATCGACTCGCGCCGTGATATCGCGTTTATCTCACCCCAAGTCGGGGGAATTGTGATCTTTGACGGCCATCCTTCTCAAAAGGCATCCTGACACTTCAGTCGTCGATAACCTCGGAACCCTATCACATCATCACATCCATACTGAACTGCCAAACCACTTGATATAATCAATATCACAGAAACTTCAACATGGCGCCGGAAAGGACTGTCTTGATTAACTGTGATATGGGCGAAGGTCTTGGTAACTGGAAGATGGTACGAAGCGTGCACTTCATTTTGAGAGACACTGTGGCTATACTAACGCCATTGCGCCTTAGGGTCCAGATGAAGATCTGATGCCTCTGGCGGACCAGGCCAATGTCGCGTGTGGCTTCCATGCCGGGGATTCAACGATTATGATGAAGACTGTCAGACTGGCCAAAAAGTATGGCAAAGCCGTTGGTGCACATCCAGGCCTTCCCGACAAGGAAGGTTTCGGACGACGGTTTATGGACATTCCTCCCGAGGACCTGTACTGCCAGATGCTCTACCAAGTCGGAGCGCTGCAGGCAATGCTAGCGGCAGAGGGCATGAAGCTCAGCCACATCAAGCCGCACGGCAAGCTGTATCGGATGATCAAGGACGACCCAAAGGTTGGGGACGCCTGTATGAAGGCCATCAAGACCTTTAACGTCCCCTTCATCGGCTTGCCTGGGACAGCCCACGAGACACTTTGCCAGAAACATGGCATTGAATTCATTGCCGAGTTCTTCCCCGACTTGTGGTACGACGATGAAGGACAGACAGTGCCCATCTTGTGAGTGGTACCAGCCAAGCTCGCTGTAACTATGTCATGAATAAGCCATGAGCACCCGATACTAATTGCAAGCAATAGGACGGCTGGAAGAGTGCCATTATCGGACTTGAAGCCGAAGATGGATAAGGTGATCGCAACGGAGATGGTCACGTCGATCAATGGAAACGAGGCCAAAGTCCCAATTGCTGGACGTACCTTCACATGTTGTATCCATAGCGATTTGCCGGGTGCTCTCGAGGCAATCAAATCGGCGAGGGCGGCAGTGAACGAAGCGGGGGCAGCAGCAGCGGCGTGAAACAGGACACATGCTTGGGATTGAATCGGGAAGGTAGATGTACTTGGCCATTAAAGTTAAAGAAGAAAAAAAAGGAAGAAAAAAAAGTCATACTGTGAACGTACCATTGTCTTCTTCGAAGCCGCAGCCTTGACTCGAGGGCGCAAAAGTTTCAACCTATCATTTATGCATCACGCACTCGATCCATCATCTAGGTCTGAGTCTGGACCGCGTATGATGCCTGTACTAATTGCGGTTTTGTTTTCTCGTGTCCCTGGTAAGCAGAACGTGTTTTCTTAACTTTGGGAATCCAGTTCGGGTCGCAGCACACTGGCTTGGAGAAGAAAAGAGATACTTACCTAGTAATACACAACGGAGCTCGTTATGGAAGGGCTAATTGCATGTTATTGAACTCAAGCCACAAATGCGTAAATGGACGGTATACTGAAGTCAACGACAGAACCCGTCAGGGAGACTGCCTGACTGGCAACAGGTGGTCGTGTGCTTGAAGTACAAGATGTCAACGGCGCTCATGCTTCGCCCGGGCCCTTGATCTACTGGGCTTACACGGAATTGTTTGCCGGCATCACCGACCACGTCACATTGGACAAGTCTGGTCCGTGGAGTAAGGATAGCTTTGCATTATCGTCCGTTTGATAACTTGCTAACTTTTGGTCAGTTGGGCCCTGGGGGCGATTCTTCAACATCCGCAGGGACATCGAGGTCAACGCCAAGCTCATATTCGAAGGTGGGCTTGGTGGCGCAGAGACCTTCTGGAACTGGAGCCTGGAGCAGGTCGCCGAGTACCTGTGAGGCATTCAAGTTTTGGTTGGACTCTCTTTCTTTAATTCTTTCGGATATCCCTAATCCCCCCGGGCACTATCGACCCGCGCGGGCTGTCACTCTTATCAAAAGCGCATCCTTTCAACAATATAATGAATGTTTGCTATCATAGCTAGGTGCCCACAAGTCTTCTCAACTCTGCACAGAAGTGTACTGATTGTTGCATTGATACGCTCTTCCTGCCCTTACGAAACGGTCAGGTAAAAGCATATTGTGAAACTAACAAAGGAGGTAAATGGCTCAAATGGAAAGTCAATAGCTCTCCCAAGCAGTCAAAAGCAGCATACTATAAGCAGTGAGTTCAGATCCCGTCGAGATCTCCTGGACCGATTTCCTTGAACTCCGGGTCTTCACGAGAGACTCCCTCGATTTCTCTTTTGATCTCGGCGATGCGCAGCTCGTCGTCACGACTGCGTCTGGGGTTGTCACTCAGTTTCCTTAGTTCCTCCGCCAGATTGATCTTGCCATTGACTGATTCGACACGCGGGTCGGTGTTTGGGGCTGGCTGGAGTTCGATGCGTTCGATGTATAGTATGACGATCGCTAGGTCAAGGCGAAGAACTGCGAGGTCTCGTTTGCTCCTTGTCGGTTTGTCCTCCTCTTTATCAATCTCGTCTCTCAACTTTCTTGAATCCCTCATCAACTTCTTAAGGTCTTTCAGCTCGTCACCTGGATCGGGATCAACGCCTGTTCCGTTGGTGTGGAATCGACTCTGCTCTTCCTAGCTTTCTTGGGATAACTTAGGATACAGTAACTTACCGAGTGGATGCGGGAGAGCGATCCCCGAGACTGGCATCTTCTCGGCCGGTATTACAAGAACGGATCGGATTGCTTCGATTGTACACTTCTGGGGTAAATGCGTCCGCAAGGCAGGATGGTATGAGTTCGAGGACCAACCTGGATGGAACAGCTGGCTGTTCACCCCCCTCTTAAATGGTTTGGCTGCCACCATAGACCTCTGCTGGATGGATCCAAGCAACCAGGGCGCCGCGCCGAGCGACATCCCTGTCTACTCCCAAATATGGAGCCGTCGTGGGTGTTTGTGTGGCACACCGAGGCCAGGTTGCGCCCACCGAGAGGTACAGCTTCAACTCCGATGGTTTGTTAGTACGTGACGTCTGGCAGATGTCAGACCCGCAGATACAGACGCCTTCAGCCCTGGCTCCGGTCCGAGGGACGGGTTGCAATGTCCTCATCAACTGCGGCGACGCTTGCGGGGGGTACAAGTCTAGAAGATTCTGGGCTGCAGCGAATTGACCCGGCCCCCATCCAAAGAGTATTGTGCTAACAATCATTTCAGCGGAAGAGGTAGTCTATAGTAAGCGGGAATGTGTATCATCCTTTATCCCGCGGATAAGTCAAGGGATTGTTAGACGCAGCTTGATCATCGCTTAATACTTCACACCACCAAGGGTACCCATGTGTGACAGTGGCGCATCTATCACAGCATGTGCTGGGTGATTCGGATGCGGTAAAATATTATTGCCCGCCCATCACAACCAGGATGTTTGTGAAGCAGCCATTCCAAGCCTTTCTTGCTCCAGAACACCAGCGGGGGGGGGTTCCAATAAGGAATTCTGGTGTTGAAAAGTGCCGCCAATCCCCTCCAGAGAGAACAAGAGAGACTCATCAACACTTTGTTGTGTGACAGCGGTCCCTTTATAGACAGAACCCGAATGGCAGATCGCGGACGAGTTCGGTCTTGCACTGACATTGAGGCAAGGCTCTCATCCACCCCACCCAGCTGGTGTCGCGCGAATAGAATTGGTAATGGATTGTGAAAAGAGTGTGTCTGCCAGAAACGATTAGCCGTCTTTTCCATCTGTTGGACAAATGTAGATGGCACTTCACAACGCCAATCAAATCGCAGCCCCGGACACCCTACGAGTTCAGAGCGGGCGCAAGGCTCTGGCGCCTGCCAATCATTTGTCTTTGTCAGCTATCATTCTGGCCCCCAGATGCTCTTGGCGAGTCTGACTGCAGGCCAACCACCACGAGCGTACATCCTGCCAGTTTTCTTCCCCCCTCCCGCCCTGTCACCATCGAGCTACTTGAGCGTGAGCTCGCTCATGCCACCCTTGCTTGTTGCAGCGTGGTAGGATGGGCGAGACCTGCGAGACCTGACAGGAGAGCTGACCGCGCGAGGGCAGCTGCAGTCGGCTGGCGCATCGTGACATCTCACCTGACGTTCCTTGATGATGGCTTGTCGATACGGACGATTGCTGGCCATGGAGACGGTATCGTGGACTACACATCCAGAGCCAGAGAATACACATACACAGCCAGAGACTCTGGGCGGGCTACTGCGTTGGTCGTCGACGAAAAGTTTCCGGCATACTACATGACGGCCTTCGAGGCGAGTGGTCAACTCTTATGCGTGTATCTGCATCACGACCCAATGGAAAGAAAGTAGGCGACCTGCAACGCCAGCGTGTTTCTACATATTTGTAAAAGCCAATCATTGCCTGGTGCTGTGCAGCAGTTCGCCGTCCAGACCGTCCGGTCCAGCGGGGTGATGGAGAACTTACTGTGGGAGTGGCAAGGATACAGAGAGGGCATTAAGAGCACGACGTCCGCAGACGCCTCTAAAGGATCCCCGGCCTTCCTTCAACAACTGTCTTCTGCGGCCCTAACTCAAAGCTCTTTATCACCAGTGCCTTGCGATGACTACACCGTCCCTCATGTTACTCGATTCGGATGGGCGGTCGACGAGGTGCGGTAGCTCGGTTGGCTCGGACACGGCCTCCATTTCTCCTTCGCAGAGCAGCTCGCCCACATCAGCGACAAGTCGGCATCGTAGCTCCACCGCCTCAAATACTCCGTTGATTCCGACACTTCCTCTAGCGACTGTGAAGGAGGATGAAGCAAATAAAAAAACATCGACTCCATGCCCGGAGGGATGGCCGTCGCTAGCTAAGGTGCTTGTGGAGAAAATGCGATACGCCGAGTCGTTCAGCCGCTTTCGAGAGCTGAACGTGAAGAACCTTCTCTACTACCAAGTCGAAATTGCCATGTTGCAAGACAAGCTAAGCAAGCTCGAGGACGAAGACAAAAACTCTGCGTCAAAGACCCCGTCGGGGACCAAGAATCAGCGACCCCGGTACGCCTGGAAGGCTGAAAAGATGTTCCAGGGCCTGAAAAGCTCGGAGCCAGCCGACCGCCGGCAGTGTGAGCTGGTTCTCGAGATCCGCTCGCGTCTCAAGGAATACAGTAAGTCCATTACCTAGCGCAGGCATCGTTGTTACGCAAGAGTTGGAAGCGCTGACCTCGCCCGCGCTGGGCCGGCACAGATGACGCACTCCTCCAGCACGTCAAGATATCGGCCCTACCGGATCCCGACCCCGTTAGCATTGATTGCCTCCGAATCCAGCTGGCGAGGGGCATCTGCGGAGCGAATGCTATCAACGGATGCGGCTCCGATGCTTGGGGCGATATCGACGAGGACTCGGAGTCTGAAAAGTCTGGACCCATACTGGCGCAAATACTGCGCCTCTTCAAGACCATCTTCGTGCCACGACCGCCTCCTTTGACCCAGGACAAAACCGATCTGGTTGCCGTGCATCCACGCCGGAAGCTTGATGGCCTTACTCTCTGGGTCGAGCGAGAGTGGATCCCATTCTGGCACGGGCTTGGCAAGAAAGTGCAATCGACGGAAGATCCTCGCTACGTAAGTGCTGCCGACGACTCGTCTTCCTACTAGTCATGGTCGAGACGTCGACGGGAGATGGCAAAACACGCACAGAGGTGTCTAATCCGGCTGAACAGTTCGAGGCTGCGGTATATTCGGAACGACGTATATTGAGGTTCACATTGTTCGTCTCGACCGTAGTCGCCTGTCTGTTGCCGACGCTGGCTATCGGCATCCTGACGACAGCCGAGACGACTCTTCAGAAGCTCGGGTACATTGGCTTGTTCACCGCCCTCTTTTCGATCGGCTTGATGTGGCTCACGGAGGCAAATACCTCGCGAGTTCAGATATTTACTGCGGCAGCTGCGTAAGCTTCAATCCTGTCCCCTACATACTCGGGTTTGCTGACCGATAGTGCAGATTTTCGGCTGTGCTCGTTGTATTCGTCCAGAATCAGTAGTGACAAGAGCATCCGCCAAGGCCATGCTGGCGATGGGACATAAATTGTTACTACCCCCAAGACCATGCGACTAAGTATTTTCAGTCTGTGCTGGAGAGACAAATCACGACGTGAACAGAGACGGATGATGAGATTGCTCGAAAATTGTGCTCTCAGCCCCGGGAACTTAAGCCGCTTTAGGCTGGAGGAATCTTTTCTGAGATCGTTTCTGTCAGGGTGAACGCTGGCTTTCTACAGGGCCCATCTTTATTTATGTATTTCTTACTTTACGCCCAGACCACAGGATTGTCATGGGATCTTACTGCCCAGGCGACCCTTTCATCTACTAGTACTTTGAGGACTTTTGTGAGTTCTAGAGACAATATGATCTGTTGAGAAAAAGATCGATACCACAGTACTGAGCCTTGATGAGACGAATATGAAAAGGTTGAACAGTTCGTAACGCCTGGGCAGCGACTGGGCAAGGCGGTAAGGGGTACGCACCACCTAGTGTCCTCCTCCGTTGACACCGTTCACGCCATTGACGCCGTTCCGACCATTTGCCCTCGATTGGCGTCTGGAAATAACAGTGCCCACCGCCTTCAGGAATACAGAAGAGAGCTGAGAGACCTCCTCGGCTGTAATGATGAACGGCGGTGCAAACAATACCGCATCAACCGCCGGCGAGCACGGGTACACTGCAGCTCCCGTGTTGAACGCTTCATCCCTGATCTCAGAAGCCAGGGGACCCCCCAATACCTTGCCGGCAGTACCAAAGTCGACGGCACGGAATAGTCCGAGTCCCCGGATCCTAGCGCCATTGTCCACGAGCTCCGACGGAAGCCCCTGTGCCAGCAGGCCTTCCAGGAGTGCCCCCATCTTGTTCACATTGCTCAACAGGTCGTCTCGCTCGAGAATCGTCTGCACAGTCAGAGCCGCAGCGCACGCCGCCGGATGGCCCTGGAACGTGTGGCCGCTGGTGAACTTGTTGCTCCCCTTGGAGTGTTCCTGGAACATATCCGAGACCTTGGGCCCGAGCAGCACGGCGGATAACGGCAGGTAGCCTCCTCCGAGACCCTTGCCGATCGTCTGCAGGTCCGGAGCTGCCCCGCCAAGCTGTTGCCACGCGTGATAACTCCCTGTTCGGCCCATGCCACACATAACCTCGTCGAAGATCAAGAGGATGCCGTGAGTATCGCACAGCTGCCTCAGGCGGGGCAGGTAAGTCTTTGTAGGCCCAACGGCGCCGAGTGTCGCTCCAACGACAGGCTCGACGATGATGGCTGCCACTGTCTTTGGGCCTAGTGCTGCTATCTTGGCCTCGTACTCTTCGATCAATGAGGCCTCGTACTCCTCCTCACTCCGAGACGCGCCGTCGGCATCGTAGAAGCATCTGCTGACATGGCGGAAGACAGGGCTGAGCATCGGGGCGAACGTCTCTCTCCTAGGCGGGTTGTTTCCCGCGGCAAGAGCACCCAGCGTGTTGCCGTGGTAAGAGTGCATCCGACCGATGAAGTTGACCCGCTCAGGCTGTCCGTTGTAGACGTGATGTTGACGAGCGATCTTGAGGGCCGTCTCCACGGCTTCGGAACCCGAGCAGAGGAAGGTCACCTTGGAGAAGGCTCCCGCGCTCTTGTCTAGGAGGAGCTGGGCCAGCTGCTCTGCAGGATCAGACGTAAAGAAGGACGTGTGGGCGAAACAAAGCTTCTGAGCCTGGGCAACTATCGCCTCAATTATCTCTGGATGGTTATGCCCGAGACTGGACACTGCTGCACCGCTACTGCCATCCAGGATCTCTTGCCCAGAGCTGGTGACGAGGAACACGCCATGACCGCTGACGGCGTCAGGGTAGGTTGTCTCCAGGGAGCGATGGAGGATAGCTGAAGACTGGGACATGATGGGCTTGCAGCTGACGGTGTTGATGGAGCGGACGTCCCGGTATGACTTGGGGCAGCGGCAATCGACACTGATAAGCAGATATTATTATTAGGCTGCTTTCTGATTTCGCGCTGACTTTTGTACTTTCCGATGCACTTCCGTTGCCAACCTCAAGTGTTCCACAAAGTCGTCCACATTTCGCAATTGCATTACTGATGTTCTTACCCAAATGCATTGTCGGCCGGGTACGGCATCCTGTTGTTTCTAGACTAAATGGTCAGCCAATCCAAGACCCTGAGACATAGCTCGCGCTAAGGATGCAGCCCAACCACACCCGCTTCGGACGGGTATTTGCCGTTGGAGAGGCGACTGGAACTACCTAACAGGGAATGGCGTGGGGCGAACGCTCTATCAGGGTCCGTATCAACGACGTGTCCTAGATCTTCCTCATCTTTGGGGACCGATACAACACTCGGGTTTATCGTGATACCGAGTCTAGAGCCACGCGCCAAGGGCTTGGCCGTGCATCGTGACCAGACTGGCGGTAGCCTCGTAACCCGATTTCTTCAAGTACCTTGTTCCAAGATAGAATTGTCGGGATTGCGTCGTACATGCCGGCATTGTTCCTGCTTATCTATGCCATGTCGGTGCCAACGTCGCTTTTGCGAGCCGCACTAAGTGGTGCACCCCGGTCTTGGCGCACTACACCGATGATTTTCGCTATATGTTACAGCCACATGCGGTCTTGGAGGGGGTCTAGTGGTCTTGGGACGGAGCAAGTCTTTCTCTACCGCAGTGTTGCGGGTGCTGCTGCGGTGACTATGTATTGTGGTTATCTGATCAACCCCAACTCTTCTCTACACAGCATGGCCAAGATAACCACTAGTATGTATGCTAAGACGACTCCGTATCAAGATCGAATGATAATAGTCAGTACGCGTGGGTCGTAAAATAAGGAACGGACTAGTCAGATGTCTCAGATAAGGGATGGACAGATAGGAGAATTAGAGGTTACTTGGACCATAATATGTCTCCGCTTTTGGCGAGTGGAATTGCCCCAGACAGTCTAGTGTTGTTTCCCGAGTCCCCGGATTTTGGATTCCAAGGGCTCGAGACGTTAGGCCATGTGTCTGCCCCAACGCGATGGCGATCCGTGCCAACATGAGATGCAGTCTATGGGCTCTCCATTGCTCCAACCTTATCACAGACGACAACTTCTAGAGTCCAAGACATAGGACCGGGACACCTTATCTTTGCCGTGTTCCATCGCTGACAGCCGCGGCCCCGGGTTAGCTTGGAGGATTCGAGGGAGCTTAAAGACCCCCATCCGCGTCCACCTGAACTCCAGAGTGACAGGCCATGATCGCTGACAGACCTCTGCATCAACTTACACTTGGTCAAAATGGCGACAGCAACTCTCAAGAAGGTCGCGAACGCTATCCGCATCAGGGACGATGAGGATGGCCGCCCCACCGACCGATGGACAAATCCCGACATCCTGCCCGTCCTGCCGGAGAACCGCAGGTTCACGCGGAGGTCATACTTCGGGTTCTGGTAAGGGTCCCCTTCTCAGATGAGCGTGACCGAACGCTCGAAGCGTCATGTGTAACGAAGAGTTAACTCACACGCCTTGTTTTGTGCAGGGTCGCCGCTGGTGTTTCCGCCACGTACTGGGTCATGGGCTCGACAGCAATCGCTAACGGCCTCAGCGCCGGTGTTGCGATTGGCGCCATGATTATTGGGGCTGCCATCTCAGGACTTGTCAGCTGGGCATGTGGCGAGTTTGGCATACAATACGGCTTGGGGTTCCCCATGTTGAGCCGCGCATCGTTCGGCATGTATGGCAGCTACTTTGTGGTCATCCTGAAGTGCTTCAGCAACTTCATCTAGTACGTGTTAACCCTAACCCATTCATGATATGAATGCTATACTGACCGGCCTATAGTAGCGGGATTCAGGCTTATTGGGGCGGCATCGCCATGAGGGTGATGCTCTCCGCCATCTTCCCCTCGTTCCACAGGCTGCCCAACAAGTTTCCGACGAGGTACGCTTGGTTCCTAGCAACAAATTCAACCCGACCGACTCCTTTGCTAACGTGTCGTCAGTACCAACGTCACCACCCAAGATTTCATCGGTACCATGATCTACTTCGTCTTTTTTGTCGCCCTCATGTTCGTCAAGCCATACAAGCTCCAGTGGTTCTTCCTTGTCAGCTTCGGGGGTGTGTCTTGCACTATCATTGGCCTGTTCATTTGGTCGATGGCTGCGAACCACGGCGCGGGTAACCTTGTGAGCCCGACGGTGGAGATCTCGACTGGGTAAGTCGGCATACCTTGCCACAGCTCATTTCCTGTAGTGCGGACTCCCATTATACCATGGTCCACTGCTGACAAGGCCATACTTGAAGCGAGACGGCGTTCCAGTTCTTCCAAGCCATCTGTACACTGACGACCAGCTACACCGGAGTGAGCATCCGCCACTCGGATTGGTCGCGGTACAGCAAGACGCCATCAGCCGCGCGCCTGGGCGCCTGCGTCGCATGCCCCCTGTTCGTCGCCATCTCGGCCATCTTCGGCGTCTTGGTGACGAGCGCGACGAGGGACATCTATGGCACCGTCATCTGGAACCCCATGACGCTGCTCGGCCACATCCAATCCGTCGACTACAGCGCTACCACCCGTGCCGGCACCTTCTTCGCCGGACTCGGCTTTTTCCTGAGCCAGATAGCGGTAAGCCGTCCCCCGTCCGTGCCTGCAATCCAGCAGCTCCCGTGTGCCTCGCCTCCACAGTCTTGTCTCTTGCTGAAACTTAGCCAATCGCAAAGGTCAACGTCTCCTCCAACGCCATCGCCACGGGCATGGACCTGGCGTCCATCCTGCCGATGTGGATCAACGCCCGCCGCGGCAGCCTGATCCTCGCGGCCATCGCGCTGGGGTCGACGCCGTGGAACCTGGTCAACGCCCCCGGCACCTTCATCACCGTCATCGGCTCCCTAGGTCTCTTCATCTCGCCGCTGATCGGCATCTACATCGCCGACTACTTCATCGTGCGCCGCCGCATCTATAAGGTGCCCGACCTCTACATCGGCGGCAAAAGGTCCATCTACTGGTTCCAGTACGGGTTCCACTGGCGGGCCTTCTTGACCTGGATCATGCTGATCTGGATGAGTCTCCGTAAGAATCCCACTCATCGCTACCGTTGGCCTTGTTCTTTGGGCTGTAGAACTACCGTACTAACTCTGTGTGTGCGCGCCCTGCAGCTGGATTCGCGGCCAAGATTAGCGGCTATAAGGTTAATCATGCTTGGATTCGGATTTTCCAAGTCTCTTATTTAATTGGTACGTACAGAATCAAATGTCCTGTCTTTAGTCTGCTACCATGTCCGTTTTATTGTTTCTGACAAGATATTATTGCAGGGCTCTGTGGCGGCTTCATCATCTACAACATCCTCTGCTACATCTCTCCTGTTCCTGGAGTCGGCATATCGGAGCCGTATCAATTCAACAATGAGGATGTGATTGACGGGAAGGCTGAGAAGGCTGACACTCATTCTACTCGGAGTGTGTAATTGTTATTTGGATCTCGTTTCCACAAGTTGCCACTTTTGCTAGACTGGGGTTGTGGGGGAGAGCACTTGCAAGGACGGGTTTCATATAGGCAACGAGAAATCGTCAGCAACCGCAAGGTCTGAAATTCCGTGTGCACTCTTTCCTGAGAAGCCACGTGGACCAAATTCTTTCCTGAAGAACCATTTCGGCGGTGGCTTGGGTGGTACTCCCGAGCGAGTGATCGAGCTCGTCACACGTACACAAAAGGTCGAGCTGTACCGTACTGCCCTCTTTGCTCGCACACACACCTTAATTCGCTCCGAGACTGGAATATTCTGCCTGAAGCACCTTCTAAACGGTCCCTTGCAACGCATCACACTCAGTGCGTGTTATCCTCAGTATTTCTAGGAAATTGGTGCGAAGGCATGAGACTACACGTTGCGCAGCTCAAGATCTGGCAGGACGAAGGAGCCACCCTTGGGTGCCAGCTTCACCCTGCGGCTTTGCCGTGGTTTCGATGCATTCTCTTATGGTGCATTCTCTTATGGTGCATTCTCTTATGGTACTCCGAGCTTTCTCTTGCCAACAAACAGGCCACACACCTCTTGTTATAGCCCAGCGACGTAATCCTTCTGTTCTGTATTTTCGACCTCTAGAATTTGATCCAGAGCTCAACAACTGGCTTTTCGTCATCTCCCAGTTCTCCTTGCTTCGGTTGACATTTTGCTTCCACTGAATTGTGCGTGCACTCTAAGCGTACGAGTGGTACACGAGAACCGCTAAGCAAGTGACACCATCGCGATAGCGATAGTAGCACCCAGGGATAGCAAACTCGTCTGTGCACCCAACGCCGCAGAATTCTTTTGCGCACTTCCCGTCTCTGTCGGTGTGCCGGCACTCGTAACCGTGGCCGTAGCAGTCAGGTTCTGGCATCCGGATGTTGGTACCTTTGGCACGAAGGTCTGGTTGCAAGTATGGATGGTCTCGGTGGTAACCTTTGTGTAATCCGTCGTTCCGCCAAAAGACCGGCTTCCAAGCGAGCAGTCCATCTGCCAGCACTCGTCGCACTGGAGGTGGTAGAGCGAATAGAAGCAGGCGGAGTTCTTTTCGCACAGGGATTGGCAGAGCTCTGGAGTGGGGACTATCGTGTCGCTCAATACCCCCTTCAAGTCCTCGGGATTTGTTGCAGAGGTCGTGCCGGGTAGAGCTGCTAGGATGGCTCCTACGAACAAGAAGGCGGGATGCATGTTTAGGCCAAGGCGATGGACGAGGCGCGGAAAGATGTACGGTCGAAACGTTGCGAGATCGAAGCGTTGACGATTCGGAGTTCCGGTACTTCGATTCGTTCTTATAGGTAGCGTAGGTGCGGAATCATCAAATCCCGTCTTACTTGACCCTCGTCTTTATTTTGTTTATTTTTGGAGGCTACAGCGGCACTGGGTAGCATCTCGCGAAATTACAGTCTTGGCAGCGCGCTGGGCGCTGGCAGTGATGAAACGTACTGGGCTTAAGCGTGTTCTTGGCATTCAGAGAGCACGCATTTGTTCTATTCTCCTTTCACCTTGATGTTTGGTCACTCGCGGTTGAGTCAAAACTCTGCCGGAAGCCCGAATGGCACATTCGAAGGCGCTAGAGAGCGACGGTGAAGGAGTGAACTGCCTTGAATGTGAATTTGTTCTACTATTCTTCGACGGAGTGGTACAGGCTCTCCAGCACTTCGTATGAACCATCATACACGAATGCGCAGACGGGGGTGACCGTTCATCGTAGCCCTCCCGCCAGACACTATACTACTAGTAACGACTCTTGTGCTGGCGGCGAAGTTAAAGCGTTATATAGGCGTTGGGCAATGCCAACACAGTGCGCAGTGAGGATGTGCTTGGATCCCTTAGGTGTAGACGTAAGGCGCAGTCAGACTTTTGGTCCGTGTATCAGAGACTATAAGGAACTAAATTTCAATTCTTAGGCCAGGACGGTAGGTGCCGAACGTCATTAAGGATAGAGCAAAATGTGGTTTGTTGTCATTATGTGGACCTAAATTGGCGATAACCAGATATACGACTTGGGGCATCAAACGCCACGACTTTCAGAGAGAATCGTATGCCGGAAGACGGGTAGCGTAAAAGCAAGGCAGACCGACAAAAACGGCGAGCAGATGCAATAGGTCCTTCTGCGTTGGACTGATTTCGACCCTAGTGTGCTGGGGCTGTGTCACTGTGGTGTAACCCACACCAAACAACGACGGCGTGATTCGGCCACGGGGCTGTCCACATCTTTTGGTAGCTGCCGCGTCCATTGAATCTTTAACATTGCGTGTGCTGAAAATGCAGTTTCTGACTAACGAGGTCTGGGTTCCCGGGTTGGGAAGTCAAATGCCTAGCCAATCTTTCGATATTGCAGTTTCTCTCAACCCTGACCCTTGGCCCCATTCACGACTCAAGACTCGCTGCTGCCTGATCAGGTACCAATCGTCTGGTACGTATAGACGGAGTTCTGGCGACTACTGCCAAAAGACCAAGGGACTACTTATCATTCACTCTTATCTGGTCATCGAAAAATCAGTCAGATTCTCCCTGCACGACAGAGACCCCCCCTTTCCCGGTTGACGAAAGCGTATCACACTCTAGACTACAAATGTACGAACCTCTTGACCCTAGTCGGCGTGAGATCCGATTGCTGCAGCTTGTGTAACAATCTGAGAACGGCATGATATGTAGCCGACTACACACGGTTAGCTTAGACGACACCGATCTTGAGTTTGCCGCGCTATCCTACGTTTGGGGTGACGAGACCATAACTACCGATATATTAGTCGATGGGCATCGACGGCCTGTGACCACAAACCTAGAATCGGCCTTACGCAACTGCGACCGCAACTTTGAAGAAAATTATAAGCATGCCCTACAACGATTCATCTTGCTACAATTTGCGAAGCATACCCCCCACGGAGTTACGAATCTAAGACGACATTTAATGCCTGAAGTCTGTAACCTACATCACGAGAATGATATAGATCACGAAACTGATCCCGAGGACGAAGATAATGTGGATAGCGGTGAAGACTCGGACCGACATAACGCGAGCGACATAGATGACGATACTGATCCCGAAGGTTCCAAAAACTATATCCTGGAGCATAGGATCGTATCCACTTTCCAACGCGCCAGGGTGGGCGGCGGTAGGCTTCTAATTTGGATTGATGCGCTCTGTATCAATCAACATGACCTGGATGAGAAGGGCCATCAGATCTTAATGATGCCGGTGGCCGGGTAAACATATATCTCATGGTCATTTAATCACTTAGGAACGCCGGCTCTGTTGGGGTGGCTATCGGAACCATAATCGGAATATCATCTGCTAGCATTAGGCTGGCTAGGAGACAAGCATGCCGACAGTTAAGGGGGAACCAATATACGGCGACTACATTCGAGACGATGTAAAGGAAGAGGCCACTGGCCGCCAAAAGAGAGAACGGATGAGGTCGCTGGAAAGGGGGACGCGAGCTACCGTCACCAATACATATATATATGAGCAGTACATCACAGTATGCAAGCCACAATGCTGGAGCTAAGCATGGTCGTGCTCGGACAGTTCGCGTTGTTGTTTTATTAAACCAGAAATCTGACAGGCCGCTGTGCTGCGTGCATCCGCTAACGATTGCTGTAACACCCAAAAACAAGCGTAAGACCGAGATCTTAACTGGTGATATTCATAATAAAAGGTCCAAGTCTCCCAAATCCCAGAAATGCCCCAGCATGCCCCTCAAGTAATCTGGAAGGTACCAAAAAGTGCAAGTGGTACTTCGTACCTTCCTCCGTCTGAGATAGGTAAGGTACCTTACGTACCTTATATGGTGGGTCATTTGCTGACTAAGACACACATGATTTTTGAACTTGTCACAGAGTAGGGTAGGGATTGACCAGCACTTGAACGCTTGTCCTATTCCGCCAGGTGAGGCCCTGGATAGCTATCTATATGCTCCTATTCGCGGCTCACGCAGTAGATTCCGAACCTCTCCGTAAGTGACATAATTGTAGCCTTATTGCTTCGTGGAAAGAGAGTTACGTAATACCGTATTAGCCCTTCCGGGCTAACCTTACTTCCGGGCCAACCCATATGTAACCCTACCCCTAACCCCGAAAATCTTTTCTGCTGGCTGGGTTACCTAATACGGTACGGTCAGCCGCGCCCCGCGCTCCGCAGTAGGGACGCCAAGCCTCGCTATAAAACTTCACTCTTGAACCAGTATTCTAGCATCATGATATCATCTCACGATTACAGCACATTCTAGGCCGCAGTGGCGTCTCCAGTCTTCGTTGACGTCGATGAACCTTCAAGAAAGTAATCAAGGCACCATGATCAGCGCAAGCACGTACAAAGGCCCCGTCGGGCCTCTCCGCCACCGCTGCGCGCAGTGCCCAGCAACAGGCGTCAAGCTCCTACGATGCACAGGCTGTCTCGCGGTCCGCTACTGCGGCCGCGAGCACCAGGTTGCCCACAGGCCCCAGCACAAGTCCGTCTGCACAAAGATCAGGAAAGCCCGCGCCAAGCTCGCCGAGGAGGACCACCGCGTCCGCAACGCCACCCCGAGCTTCATGACCCCGGCCAACGCCTTTGAGACGAGCGTGGGACACTTCTGGGGCATCCTCGACACCCGCGACTACATGCGCGCGCGGTTCGCCCTGGCCGTGGAACATCTACTCCGGCTAGGCACCTTGGACGGCGCACAGGAGAGCCTCGAGCACATGCGGGACATGCTGAGGCTGTGCCGGAGCGATAACCTGGGGGTGCGTGACATTATGCCGGCGGTGTTGCTGCGGCTGGATCTCGACCAGGAGTGCTACGACTTTGTCAAGTGGTGGGCGACGTGCGACCCCGACGGCCGCTACGACTGGGGCGATATGACCTTGCCGTACCTTAACATCCGCGGGGCCGACGTGCTCGAGAAGCCGGACTTCTTATCGGCAAATTTCTGCGCTCTGAACCACGTCGTCGCGGTTCTGCTGCTGAAGCTGAAGCTGCTCGTCGATATCCTCAACCTAAAGGTCACCCGCAAGATCCTCGCCCACCGCCTCCTCCCCGCGGAGCTCTGGACACCCATCGAGCTGGCCGCTGTCCGGAGCCCCCTCTCCGCCAAACTCTTCCAGAAACAGGACCCGGCGTCCCTCGTCAAAACAGAGATGATGCTCTTGAACCAGATCCGCCAGCTCGGCGCGGCCGTGGTCGAGGCCAACGGCGGCTTCATGTTCGGCCTCTTCGACCCGGACGAGGCCCTGGAGGCCCGGCCCCATTCATACTCGCCCGGGTCCTGGGAGGAGACGGCTCTCGCGCTGCAGAACTCGTACGCCGCTTTCCATGAGACGGAGGGTGTCCTGCCCTTTCTGGAGGACGCGCGGGTGTGCGCCGCCCGCGACTCGGAGAACGAAATCGCGGACATGATAGCGGAAGGTGACGGGCTCGGGTTTGACGAGGACGCGGATCGACACCGGACCGCAGAGGAGATGCTAGAGGACGTAAGCGTGAATCGGATATGGGGGTACCTGGATTACGCGGCGGAGAACGCCGTGTACCTGGGCCCGTGGTCGGAGCGGCCTTCTGAGCGGCATACGAGGGAGAATAGGGAGAGTTGGGCCCAAGCTCTGGCCGAGGATGCGGAATTTGAAGCTATGTTTGGGAGCGACAGTGACAGTGAATAGCTTTCGCTTGGTCGGTGTTCTATTATCATGGCTGGAGGGTGGAAACGATAAGGGGAACAACATTGGCCGCATTTAGCTAATAATTCAACTGCCCTACTATCCATTCACCTGTCGCTTGACAAGAGGTATACTGTCTTGTCCTACATGTTTATGGTATTATCTGCCCTACTGGCTACCACCTCCGTCTTTTTCATCGGCTTGCGCTGTCAAGTGCCTGAATCAATGGAGAGGATCATGAAAGGTAAAGGAGACACACTTCCCTGCACTCATGGACCAGAGACTCGGTAGAATGCCAGAGATATAACTCAAAGGTTGAATTGGTGTGACACCGCCGTTGTGTTGAGATAGACCTTTTCTGTTACTCTAGTGACGGCGAAGCAACATTGGATAGCTCTGAAATGACTCCTACATGGTACCCTACGGTGGTCTGTGCCAAGTCCCTGACCTTCGCCCAACGTAAACATCGTGAAAGCACGGTGAACCGTCCACCACCCAGAGTCACATGGCCAAGCGCTGGCCACCACATCACCAAGCACCCTCTAAGAAGCAAAACATCGAGTCATACCCATAACCGCCTGGAGGGTGTGGTGAAGCTACTAAGTGGTACGGAACTAACCCTCCAAACGACCCTGACCGTCTCCGGACTATACCTTATCGGTAGCAGATGTTTACCCTAACTGGGCTACGAATTCACGTCAGGATCTCCCTCTGGGAGCGCTACTCTCCTACTCTGGAATCGGCCTTTCTCCTAGAACATCAGAGAGTCACAACCTTGCTTCATAGCAACCTGACCTAGAGGCACTGGGCGAGCAGGCGACAAAGAAGGAGGTCTTCCTAGACTTCCTTACCTATAAGTAATTAGACACGGATGTGCCTGGCCGCTTCGAGCCCACTGTATGTCAATCAAAACGCTTCACTTGTTTTGGAATCCGGGTCGCAGGGGTACGCGAGGCTACAAGTTTCGCTGCTAGGGAACCTATCAGTCACACTATCGGTCACGGAGCGGCCAGGGAGACTCACGAGCCAACACGACGGTCGGGGCTTTTGATAATGAAGTACTTGATAGATAACCGGCGTCGACTTTGGAGCGAGGGCTGTCATATAAAGAATTCACCGCTGTGGATATTTGTTCAGACCCTCAACGAATATATGGATGAAGGAGAGGAATCACGTATATCCTTCTTAACTCCCGAAATCGTCAGCGCATTCTCGCCATGCCAAGCATCCCCGTGGCTCTTGAGAATATCGTCTCTGATTCAAAGTCCAGAGGGTATTTTAGTGCAGGGAGACGCGGAGCCAGACAGGCTCAGTGTGGATAAACTTAAAAGCTTCGGGTTCCAGTCTGAGGGGGAATCCTGGGACTGTCTAGCAGAGCTCCCGACGAAGTTTGATATTGAAGTTAATCTCCGGCCTGATCCTGAGTTGGCACGCACGCCGGAAGACCGTCTCTTAGACATAGAGAAGTTCGTCCTTTGCATGGCTATGTTTTTTGTTGACAAGGCCATTTTCCACACAGACGATGGGCTTCTGGGGTTAGGGCCGATGGGAATGGACACATGTGACACGGTGTACTTGATCCATGGATCTCCTTTGCCGGTATTGATCCGGGAGGTGGAGGGTGAACTTCGTCACGTTGGAGTGTGTTATATCTCGGGTATGGCAGGTGCCAAAGGTCGCCAGTTTCTTTTTGATAGAGAGTGCGATGTTCGCGAACTCAACCTTGTATAAAGCTGCAAGGAATCACCGCTACAGTTAGGCACCAGACGGGAAACAAATAATATCTCTATCGGTATATTATCGGTATATTCTACGGGAGTAAAACACTCGAACACGATCGATTCCATCATGGATCTCCACAGTGACGATATTACAAACGCAATGTACTTGTGACAGAACTCTGACCTAAATAAGACATCAACGAGCATTATGATTCTATCCGCGTGCAAGGTGTGTATGATGCTAGCTTCCTAACGCCTGTTAGCTGCCGAGCACTCTGTAGCAATGGATTCCACTTCGCCAACTAAAACACCACATTCTCATGCCATGCATACCATGTCGGAGGGTTCTCAAACCAAGTGACGCGCTCGGGCAAACATTACCCCCATCGCGAATAACAGACCACGGTGAATGACTCTTCTCAGTTGCAACAGTAGCAAGTAAAACGGCCGCGAAGCCTATCCTTATACCATACAGCGGACGAGAACCACGCTCATGCGATAGCCATCATATACAGGTCGAGAGCTTCATGAAAGACATAACGAACACAACGTAAAACAAATATCAAGGCGCTTAAGAAGAAAACATAGGAAGTTTGACAAAAGTAAGCATCGTCCCAAAGGTGTAAGAAAGCCAAAGGAGGAAAATCTAAAGTGACTCCGGGAATCTGAATACGCCGTACGAACGCTCCCCAGCCGTCTAACGAGACGGACGTGACGAAACGCCAAAGAGATACCTGAGTTCCTGCTCGCTTAGCCGGCCGAGACTCCGGCTCTCACCCTCGTCAAGAGCAGCATTGATGAGTCCGCGTTTCTGATCCTGCAGCTGGACGATGCGGTCCTCCACCGTCTCGGCCAGGGCATTCCTAGGCCCGCCTTCGCCGCCTTCACCCTCGGCCGTGTGTCCCTTGACCAGGACGCGGTGGACCTGGACGGGGAGCTGCTGCCCGATGCGATGGGCCCGGTCGACGGCCTGCATCTCGATGAAAGGATTCCAGAAGGGATCGCAGATGATGACGTGGGAGGCCACGGTGAGGTTGAGGCCTGCGTTGCCAGCACGCAGAGAGACGAGTAGGACCTTGACTTGCGGGTTCTCCACGAACTGCCGGATTGCCTCGTCACGCTGGGGACGAGACATGCCGCCATCGTATCGACAGTATTTGATGCCCAGCTCGTACTTCAAAGGAATCTCGAGCAGGTCGAGCAGAGCGGTCCACTGAGAGAAGATGATCGTCTTCTCGCCGCTAGGCTCGATCTCCTGAAGGATCTCACACACCTTGGTCGTCTTGGCCGACGGTTGCCAATTCTTCTTCAGATACCGCATGTACTTGCGACGGGCTTCTTGGTTCTTGCTTGCCTCAATCCGGAGGGTCTTCAGCATGTGCGGCTTTACCTCCTCAGCTTTCGCTTTGCCTTTCTTATCCTTCTTGCTTCGCTTGCTCTTCTTAGCCTTGCTAGCTTGCTTGGTCTTCGCTGGCTGCTTGCCTGAGTTCTTCTTCGCACCGCCAAATAGCTCCGGAAACTCATCGTCGTCTTGGGCATCCGATGGCTCTTCCTCGTACTCCGTGTCTTCATCGTCTGCAACGATGAAGTCTCTCAGATCGCCATTTTCGTCCGCATCATCATCGCTTGCTTCGGAAGCAGTGTCATCATCGCTGCCGCTCTCTGTAGCATCGTCATCCTCTTCGTCGTTGGCCTCTTCCTCGTTGGCCTCTTCCTCGTTGGCCTCTTCCTCGTTGGCCTCTTCCTCGTTCGTGTCTCCCGTAATCGTTTCCGGCATGTGGACCTTCTTGAACACGGTGTAAGTGATGACCTTCTTTGGCTGCACCGGCGCCCTGCACTCGGGACACTTGGCTGCAGTGTCGTTTCCTTCTTGACCCGACCTAATATTAGCTTGGATCGAGTTTTCAGTCAAGGAAGTGAAGCATTCGGCACAAGTGTCATGTCCACATGGGATGAAGATTGTAGGATCTGCGACCGCATCGAAGCAGATCGGACAATCGAACCCTTCCGCAGCCTTCAACCGGGCCACGACAGCGCTGTCTAATTGTCTCGCAAAGTCTTCCATAGTTTCAATAGACACCTCATTGTTCACCGAAGCATACTCGACATCCATATTCAAGTGGGGATGACAACATGCTTGGCGCAGACGCAAGAGAAGAACAAGGACATGAGAGTAGTTCTTTCCAACAGTGCCTGCCCGAAGGTACTTGTTGAAGATAACCTGAGACTTGGTTTCCAGCTGCTGATAGAAGTTCTGCTCATCCTCGGAGAAGACACAGTTCTGAATAAGCTCCGTCTTTGGCGGAAGTGTCAAGATCGGCTTTCCGTCTATGGTTGAATCTTTCATGCGTCTAAGCATGATAGCTTTCAAGACGATGCGAAGTTGCTGCATGGAGCGCTCCTTGGCACGCTCACTGGTGTATTTCTTCGCAGTCAAGCCGCCAAAGTGCTGAGTGAACTTCGCCAGCTCATTGTAAGGACGAATCTTCAAGAACCGTATGAGGGGATAGAGCTCGGTGACACCATTCATCATTGGTGTTCCCGTCAAGCACCAGCGATACTCGGCAGTCAGCTGATTGCACCCCAGAGAAGCCTGGCCAAGCCTGTTCTTGATACACTGTGCTTCGTCAAGAATGACACGGTAGAATTTGCTTCGGGGATGGATGAGAGGGCACTGGCGCTGCAGTTCAAGGTCGTCATACGCATCGTACCGCGCAGAGTCCTGGCGGGCTTCAAGATGTTTCAGGTACTTCTTGTACTCCATAGCAAGCTTGCCGTACGTCGTCAGGACCACATCGTATGTCTTCATGTCGGAATATTGTATCTTCTTCTGATGGAAGAGAACGACACTGAGGCGATGTTCTGGCTTCAACTTTTTACGTATCTCAGCCTCCCACTGTTTTATGAGTGCTACCGGCCCAACAATGAGGTTGGTCTTTACGGGCACGGTGGACTTGCGAGTCACCATCAGTGACAGGGTCGAGATCGTCTTTCCAAGGCCCATATCATCCGCAAGAATGCCGCCTTTATTGGTGCCCTCTTCCATACCTGACATCCACTTCAGGGCTAGCTGCTGATGTGTGTACAGCGGATATTTCAAAGCCTCTGGAGTTTCGCCCCGTTCCTCCTCTGGAATTTCCATATCTGGCCGGATATTGGAAAGAAGGTTCTGGATCTCCTCGGCATTTTTGCGTGGGTCGTCCATAACATCATGGATGTAATTTGTTAATCTGTCATCAAGAGGCCTGCCGAACCCATCAGTCAAGGCATCGTAGTCGTAATCATTCGTTCGGTTGATGATGTCGCCCAGTGCGTCACCCACACCGGAGTTCTCAGTCTTATAAACGCTTGTTCCAGAAGCAGAGCGATTGCCGTGAAGAAGGAGAGGGTTGCCAACACCTCCGTTGACGAACCCTGGTCGTTGAGACGAGCTACCATAAGGAAAGTAAGTGGCGAACCCTTCGCTCTCAAGTTGAGCCTGCCATGGAGGAACGTATCCAGCGGGACCACTTGAAACATATCCGGGTGGAGGAGGTTGAGAAGGGCGGTTGAGATAGCCATGCCTCTCTCTGAGGAGCGCCGCCTGCCGAGCGGCCACGGCGGCAGCGCTATGTCTCTCGTTGACTATTGCTCTTTGGCGCTCTGCCTCGGCATAAGCATGAGCTTGGCTGGGTACCAGCCCAGGTGTGTGAGCCGGCGTGCGTGAAGAAGCGGCGCTGGTCATGGCGCCGCCGCGGAAGCCGGCCTCATTGTCTTCCTCGTCTGAATCAACAAACGTCCCAGGCATCCGAGGGGTATCATTACGTGGATCTATAACCGTGTACATGGCAGCTTGGCGGTTGAGGTAAGCACTTCCGGGGGATATTCGCTCTGGAATATCTCTGACATTGCTTCCGTGCTGATTACTTAGCGACCCGCGGGTGTTCAGAGCGGACTGCGAGGCCTGACTCTGTGAGAACCGGTGCGGAAGCATGCGGTCAAAGTAAGTCGGAGTCGGTTGAGTATTTTGGCTGCTCCGCGGTGCATGGGAAGAAGACGAAGGCACGACCGAGAAGCCTTGATCATGAAGCTGCCTTGCTATGGCAGCATCCCTATCAGCAACCTGCTTGTTACGCTGGTAGTGTTGCTCCGTTTCCTCTAGACGCTTGTATAGATCCTCATCGTCCCTACAGAACATCGTCAGCAAACAGGGCTGCACAGTAAGAAATCCAAAGTGGGTGTCAGGGGGGACAGTAGTCTATTCGCGACAGCATCACGCTGGGCAAAATAGGGTGAGCTTACCCAGTAAGGTCGATGACAGACATATCGTCGCGATCACTGCTTAAAATAGTCGATGGAGAGCTGCCAGGGCCACCCGGCTGGGATAGATTGGCCCGACGAGACTTGTTCTGGCCAGGCTTCGCCGGAGTGATATTGGCATGACTAAATGCTCGCTTTCTGGATGGTGTACTGGGACGCGACGGACCGGCACTCATGCTACTAGGTGCGCCATGCTGAAACATCTCTGATGTGCTCGGCGATGACGACGTAGAACGTGAACCTTGCGGATCTGTTTAGTCATGTATTGGGTAGAAAGGATGTCGCCATGTCAGGCTACGGGAAGGGGAGGATAAGCCGTCATGTGGGGCGCGTGCGAGCCTTACCTCCAGCGGAGTCTCGAGTGCTGATGCCATTCTGCCTTGGCTGTATGGTCTGTTTTGCCATCTTAGGTTTCGCTACTTTCTGCGCTGCACAGGGAGGAATCAAGTTAATATAACGTGGTTGTCGGGCAATGAGAACAGGTTGAGAAAGTCCTACCTTGGTACTGCGCTTTCCGGGCTTCGGAGAGTCGCTTCTGGATTTTCCGGAATTCAGCTTTGGCGTCATTCAGTTGCTTCAAGACATCGTCGTCCAGTGGCAGCTCCGCCAGCGATGCATGGATTGCGCGTTGAACTACTAGAGCATCATTGAGTTGCGAGATGAGGTCTTGCAAACCCTCAAGATCCGAGGGAAGCGGAGATGCGTCTGGTTGAGAGGACATTTCTAGCGTGTCGTGCCATCCAAGGTGCCAGCAGCCGGATGTGATGAAACACGCTTTTGGGTTCGCTCTTAAATGGTCCAGAGGAAGGTTGAAGTCGTGCAACCGTGGAAACAGGCCAGATATCTAAGCCTTTGAATGCCTCTGATCCGAAGTGGAACTGCGTCCTATTTGGCGAGGAGTTCAGGCAAAAGGCTGCAGGCAACAGACTGGAAACTGCGCCCTTGCCCGCGCCCGAAATACGTAACGGTGGCGTTGTGAAGTACTATGTTGCAGGGTAGCTGGAAGCTGTCTCTTTCAATGAGTTGAAAATAGCTATCACAGCGCCCTGGGTCGGTCTTTCGGTTTCAAATCTCAAATTATGTCCTTTCCAGTGTTGGCTTTGACGATGGGATCTTTCAAGTTTCCTTTGCTCAGTTTCATGCCGGCAAGTCACGCGTCAGCGCGCGCCACTCAACTGAGGATTTGCTGAAATTTGCTTGACTTTTTGCCCATTTTGGCACCAAAGTGGGGTCAGAAATGTGGAGGCGAGCTGAGACCCGCCACTCTGGTTCACCTTCTAGCAGGTGCCGGTCACTTTGGCAATTTAGGTACAGTACCTTACCTACCTAGCACTTTACCTAAGGTACCTGAGGGAAGGTACCTAAGATAACTGCTAGTTAAGGGAACCTGGAAGTTTCCAATCTTTATCGAGTCTGGCCCCGCAGGCACAATCATCGCAGGAGACCGAATAAGCAGTTGGGGATCAACGACGTTTCACGACCATGGAAAAAGTCGTCAACTCAACAGCAAGAGCAAGCCAACGCGCTCTGGATTGATAGCAACCTATTGTACGATGCGCTCTGCATCATCCGAAATCCCAGAGAGAAACTGTGCGATCAGCGACGAACATGAACACGCTAGTCCAGGCGCAGCCAGACAAGCAGCCCGACCAGATCTTAGGCTGAGTACGGCGAACATTGAGTTTATCGATCTGCCATCCAGCATGCAGCCTCGGTAACAAGCAGCGTCCTATGATATGGTATCAATAAACCTTCGTCAGGTCATTAAGGGTTATCGTAGGCCTCCGAAAGTGGGTTGTCGGCCAGCGCCTCTCAGTCAGCTTCCGCTGATCAATGACGAGGAGCGCCGAGGTCGAGATCGCATCTTCCGGCAAGCAAACTACTACCTTAACAAGTCACGGTGCATATCAGCGGTGATTTGGTAATAAACATGGGAACTGACTATCTGAACACGACTCCATCCACAAATGCAGCACCTTGCACATCCGGCAGTGATCCGGAAAGCCACACTGGTATGGTGGCGGTGAGCTGGTGTGCTGCTCTATTGAGGAGGTTCTAGACCCCCGTCATGGTCTTTCGGCAGAGTTATGACCGTCGCAGAGCGAATTTGTGCGGCCGCTAACGGAGATCGAGCGTCGTGTTCAGCGCTGTGCTGTGAGGGTGTTCCCGCGCTGCTCTTCTTGGGACCAGGCCAGCTGCATTGGTGCTCTGACTCTATCATCGGGGTCACCGCTGGCCACACTGTCCGTAGCCAGCTGCATGAGGGGAGCGTGTTGTCATGACTAATGGGGGAGAGACTCTTCCTGCCGCAGCGGTGTGTCTAATTCACCGATCATATTCGCACTGGATTGCGCTTGGGATCTCGAATGCGGTAGCATGTTCCGACTACGCTGCCTTGATATGACCTTCAAGTTTATCGCCACACCGGCCAACTTCCGGTTCCGGCCGGGAGTGCTGGGCATCACTGAATGTGGGTGAATCTGGCCGGCTCCTGCATAAGAGCCTCATTCCCGATCAGGAAATGAAATCACACGTCTTGCGTCCGACATAGCTTTCTAAGAGCGGCAGTGGTCATGGGGCTAGAAACGGGTAATCCTATTTGATGACATATATGCGGGTCTGCACAGGGGGAACGTCACCGCATGAGAGGGCTAGCGGGTCCGGGGTATTATGTGGTGGCACAAAGCACCACACCATCCGTCGTCGTTGATGTGCCGGCATGCCTCCGGCAACCGGCCTCGAGCGGATGAGAAAATGGGAAGCTGGAAGTCGGTGCCGGTGCCGACGAGATGCTGCGTTTCTTCCGGGTCGTCGTTTAGAATGTAGGGAGTCGCTGAGGACTTCCTGGTGCTATGGGTTTCCCTGTGTCTATAAAAGGGTGAGGAGTGGCATCTTATAGCCTCTGTTCTTCATCCTCCTTGTTCAGTCACCAACACGAAGACAGCATTATTTTACAGCTCGTACACTCTAGAATATTTCTGCGGTTTCTCACTATGAAGCCCTTTGCCGATCCAGTTGTCGTGGAAGCCATACCAGAGCTACCGGACGTCGAGAAACTCGGAAGACAACGGCCGCCAGCCTTCTGTTCCTCTATAGCGGAGCTCGCATTCTGCTTTTCAGTTATGCACTCCGTTCTGATGGCAGTAAGTTTTTCCTTCTTCCCAACCCAGCATGCCCTAACAACAAACAAGGACTACTTCATCTCCGGCTTCAACACCGTCCTACCGTCCCTATCACTCGACCTTGACATCGCGCCCGAGAGTCGCACTTGGCCATCTAGTGTCTTATCCCTTGTCGCAGGCGCTATGCTTCTCCCTATCGGTCGTCTGGCGGATATGTACGGAACCTACGTTGTTTTCAACACAGGCTACGCGTGGTTCACCATCTGGGCGCTGATAGCTGGCTTCGCTTCGGATGGAATGACGCTCATCGTCTGCCGCGCTATGCAGGGCTTGGGCTCGGCGTGTATCTTGCCCTGCGGTATTGCCCTCCTCGGACAAGTCTACCGGCCCGGGCCGCGGAAGAACCTCGTTTTCGCCATTTACGGGGCTGTATGTCCCATTGGGTTCTTTCTTGGACTGTTTGCCGGCGGCTTGTCAGAGAAGCTCCAGTCGTGGAGATGGTACTTCTGGTTTGGGGCTATTAGCAGTGCAATCGGTTGTGCGGCAAGCATGCTCAGCATTCCGAATAACTACACAGAAGCGAGGACTAGGGAGTGCAGAATGGATTGGTTGGGTACAGTCACTACTGTTCCGGGTCTGCTTCTGGTGGTATACGCTATCACGGACAGCTCTCACGCGCCGAACGGCTGGGCCACACCACGCATCTGCGTGTCGATGACTGTCGGCCTACTCGTTCTTACTTTGGCCGTCTATGTCGAGGGCTGGATAGCACCCGAGCCACTGGTGCCTTGGGATATATTCAGGGACAATCGCATGGCATTGCTGTTTGGTTGTGTGTTTGTGGTGTACGGTGTTTTCGGCATCTTCCTCTTCTACGCCAGTTTCTAGTAAGTCCTCCGTCACTTCATTGCGAGTGAGCTTCAAACGGGGCTAACAAGGGTGCTTCAGCATTGAGCTTGTGCTCGATAGGTCACCTTTTAGCACAGCACTCTGGTTTGGCCCCTGGGCAGCAGGAGGTTTTGTTTTGGCGTCTACAAGTGGTTTCATCCTTCACTTGCTCCCGGGAAAGGTCTTACTCATATTCAGCGGCGTGATGAGTATCATACCTGTCCTCTTGTTTGCTCTGATTCCCGAAAATCCGAACTATTGGGCATGGGTCTTCCCAGCCATGGTAGCTGAGACGTGTTGCGTCGACGTTATCTGGACCGTGACGAATGTTTTCATTACCACGAATATTCCGGCTCGAAGGCAAGGTCAAGCAGGGTCCTTGATCAACTGCAATCTTTTCCTTGGAATATGTTTCTTCCTTGGATTGGCTGACATCGGTGTGGGAAGTTCGGGACATCTCGGAGTGGCGGGGAGCTTCAAGGTTGCGTTTTGGATCGGAGTTGCGTTTGCTGTGCTCAGTTTGGTTGTCTTGACGTTCTTGGACTTGGGAACAGCTACGAGCGAGCTCACAGTTGATGAAAAGGCTGCCTTAGACCTTACTTCTTAGGAGCTTGGTCCGACAGGTGCCAGGATGACGCACGAACGATTCAATGCTTGGGAGGCTTTCTCACCCGCCCTTGACTACTGAGTGTTTTCAAGGATTTCCCGGGCTTTCAAATTACCTCAATGAGGTAAGCTAGGTTGGAGTTGTCTATCATCTTGGTACTCTGAAGAGTCGGGTCCGTCTGGATCTCTCGTCTGCGGCTCTTCAGTTGCAAGATTTTTCTCTATGTCAGGTTAACTCCCGAGTACGTGTAGCCATGCTATTCTTGATTCAATATGAATGCTACGTAGAGAATCTATGTATAGCATCACCTTTGCACAACTTCCATCCTTCTAACCCTATGCAATACAAGAGATACGACGCCTTCGACACCAACCCAAGACAGTATCAATTACTTGTCACAAAGTACTTCTACATCAACATACAAACATACTTCAAAACACAACTTGGCAAAATGGAGATAACAGACGGCTCGATTACAACAAAAGTCCGGATCACCATCCGTTTAGAGCAATCCCTATTCACATGAGTGCGACACCTACCATCTAGTATTGCCAAGATGTCAGAGCAGTCAGGGAAGTCTAAGTCCTTCAGTTACTTAAGACACGGCATCAAGTTCAGCGGTAATATTCTGGACATAACGGCTGAACAATGACACTAACACCGGTCAGTTTCAAGCGAGAATGCCAAAGAGCTTCGCCTCTTGTCACGAAGCCGGCCAAACAGGACTTCGATCCAGTAAAACAGAAGCAGCGCAAGCCTCGCTCAGTCACTGGACTAGGGACTGGCTACCATACCAGATGCTGACTTGGCCGCTTCACATATTGGGCATCGAGGGTTGCATCAAAGAACATGCCCCATTATAGTCTGCGGTCTATCATGGACACATCCGGAACAAAGGCTCTGCCTTGAACAGGATTTTTGACAATGACATTGTCCTCAGTGTAGCCTGATGCTCGACCCCAGGCGCAACGAGTATATATAAGTCCCATGTCCCCGTTCTCAGACCCTCATCCTCATCCTCCATCATCACATACCCTCCTCTCACAAACATATTCGGCCCCATCCGCACATGGGAGCCGACCGACACAAGCCATGAAAATGCGATACAAATTCAAGCGCGACACCCGCTTCGCGGGAAGACACAACACTGGCGGTCTGGACACAATGACTCTCATCAGGTGCGACACCGAGAAGCAAGTTCATGAGTGGAAAGATGCCAACAACAGCATTTGGCTAACAGCCCCAGGCAAGAAGTACGGCTACCTCGTGCTCGCCGAGACCCAGCCCCCCGAAATCGGCGAGAACTGGCATATCACCCTCCCCGACGGCAGACAAGTCCGCAGCCTCTACCTCATAGATACCGACGAAGAGCTGTACGAGCCACTGGGCGGTGTCCCTCTCCCGGCCCAGGCCCACGTCACCACCCAGCGCGGCAAGATCCTGCTGACTACCTGCCCGCTCGTCCTGCGCGTTGTTCACCCCGGCGATAAGCAGCGGGCCGAGGACGTACTGGAGCACGAGCGCAAGTGGTACCCTACCAACCAGACTATGACGCTGTTCAACCACGACGTCGACGATGACATCTACACGTGGAAAGACAATGTCGGTGGCGGACTGTTCACGACGAAACCAGGTCGGAAGTACGGCTGGGTGACGCGCTGTGACGGCCAGTCGGAGGGGAAGCAAGAGGCCGTTTTGAGGAGTGATGACCCGAATAAGCTCCACGATGATGCCGATCCGACTATGCAGTTGTGGCTGCTAGATCCGGTAAAGGAGGAGGTGAAAGACTTACCGGGTGCGAAGTTCCAGCTTCTTCTCCGGTCTAACTCGGAAGTTGATGGCGTTGGTATGAGGGCCTGTTTGAGAATGGTCAATCCATGGTCGATGGATGATGAAGAGCGAGAGGCCACGTCGACTGAGGTGGAAAGCCTTTTCGATACGATTGAGGGTGTGGGCGAGGAGGAGGAGAATGAGGAGGGTGGCTGTCCCTATGACTCGGGCTCTGATTCTGACGTGGACTCGGTCTTTTAAGGGGTTTTCCCTTCTTCTTCTTTTCTTTGCGTATGGCTTGCAATTGTGGTGCAACATATTGATACTTAGTCTAGGGCAGATTGTATTCAGACGAGGTTAGGTGTTTGATAATGGCATTTGACGGAGTATTCATAACAATCTGAACTTGGCCACAGTGACATACATAATAAGTGATTCACAAGTTTATGACGATCTCAGGTCAGTAGAAGCATTGAAGTTCCAGCGTAATGGCATACCTATAGAGAGCTGTTCCACTCTTTGCACTGTGCCATAAGTGGCACTAGAGCGTTGATTTGTGCATACGAAGTTCTACGTATAACCTGAAGGTTCGGCTACTGGAATCTCGTGCTGAGTGTAGTCGTAGTGGATGTGCCTAATCCGCTCCATATTCGGACCCGCGAGTGATAAACAGAGAATCACTTCTGTAATAATCGCATGCATGCAACTTCTGCTAGGACATCATGTGGTATTTTGCGTGGTCTGAGCAAAATCGAACCGAACCGAGGACGTTCTCACCTGGAAGAGGTCAGTGCACATGACAGTGTACTGTGAGCTTCACACTTCATCAGGTCAAGTGCGGGGCAGATGGCGATGCGATGGACGGGACGAGACATCCAGATCAGCTGTTGCAGGTGCTGGAAACAAAGAGCCATCACGCCGTTCCCAAGACTAGGATCGTAGACTAGGAGGACTTAGAAAAGAAATCGGGCTTCTAGCGCTATCAAGCTCCGGGGATGGAATTCCATTTGCGGATATGCGCGTCACACATCTGGCGGGCAAAATGGGGGCTGTCTCAGGTTCTACTACTGCCAAATTTCTTTGATCTGATGATGGGGATCCGATGGAACAGTATGCTGAAGGCCAAGTGTAGCTGTTGTCAGCTAGGTCGATGTGTAGTAAGTAGAATCCATTCGCATTAGAAGAAGAGAGGGACACACGGTTCCCTTGCTTGTAGCATTGGCCCCTTGAGTAGCACTGAGTAGGCACGCTATTTCGGATTGGGTTAGGTCTAAACAAACTCTAACGGGCGTGCCCAATGCGGAGCGATGCTGAGTCCAGGCCCACCGAAATGACTCTGGGGGTTTCTCAGCTGCAGCCCCAGATTCGAATCACCTGCATCTTTCCCATGTTTTGATACTTCTGTCGCTCTTCTCTTTTCTCTACTGCATCTCCCGTCCCGCTCGGACATCATTTCTGTCTTTTCTGGCTTCTTATACAGTATTTTATACATAATAGCATACGCATTGCCCCCTTGCATCTGCATAATAACGACAAGCGGTGTGCCGCATTGACGCTTACTAGGAAGAAACAAGAGCGATCTAGCAAAAGTTCCAAGACATTTGGTGTCGCCACATCCACCACCGTACATTTTTCTTTGTGCCAATCGCGCCCTTCCCGATCTATCTCCACTCCCAGCGGCCCTGGCTTTTGCTGGACCTCGTACTGTCAAACCTTTTGCAAAGACGCCAGTAATACCTGATCCGAGATCTGCTGCGCGGCGCTCTAGGCTTGTCGCGGGAACGCCGCCACCACCTGCGCCAATTGAAGGCGGGCGAAGCATAAAAATAATTCAGGAACCAGGCACCCGGAATCCTCCCTCCGTTCCTCAAGGTTCCTTTACAAAGGGACACTCCAACAACTGGACTGGAATGGGACAGACTATATACATCGACGGATAACCTAGGACTCTTCAAACACTCGCGTTCTCAAGTCCACAGTCCCGAGTCTCCGAAGTTCGCTCCTTCGCTTCCCTCCACTACGATGACGTCGACCTCACCCAGGGTGGTCTCCAGCACCAACTGGGCACCAGCACACCAAGGTTTGCATTTAGAATCGGGGGAAAATACGTCAAATGCGACTTCTTCAGGCGAACAATATCAGGCAGCGGCGTCAAGTGGAACGAGGTTGCGCAGCATGAGCCTCTCCTTTCCCTGGCGTCAGCGGAGAAAATCGTCGCTGTTTGGTTTCGAAGAAGGTATCGCATCTAACTTTGCCGACCTTGCCTTGGAGAAGCGTCATGAGGTCGACGACAATGCTATTGCTCCGGCCGGAGATCTGGCTAGGGAAGAACACCATCAGCGTGGCTTGAAAAGCATGGTTCGGCGAGCGTCAGTCTCCGTCAGGAGCGGAGTGAAGGGCCTTGTGCACCGGCGAACCTCGGTCCCAACCATTTCACCGCTCGACGACTACAAGCCTGCACCCGACGTGCCCTCCCACCAACGCTTCGGCTCCGTCTCATACTCCAACGTACGCCCTACGACGTCGCATTCCACCTGGCATCGTCTCAGGCAGGCAGCTAGCTTCCACAGGCATTCTCGCATATTACACACTGGCCACGACGATCGCGGATTCGGCCTCGAGCCTATCGAGTCTCCGACGTTTCCGATTCCTGGCTCTGGCATCAAGCCTCCCATTATTCCGCGAAATACCGGTGCTGCTGCCAGGCAAGCGGCGGCTAGTGCACATAACGAGTTATACGGGGTTGGCAGCTCGTTGGAGGTTTCTGTGCCGAAACCGAACTGGTTAGCCCAAGAGGAGGCCCTCCATGACTACGAGAGCGGTATTGGGATCGCCCTTACGAGCTCCGAGATCGAGGTATATGTTCCATCAGATGATGTCGACTCGGACGTGGACGTGGACGTAGGCGGTGCCGAAGGCGTGTCAGACATCAGCAAGGTTGACTTCATCACGCGCCTACCTGCGGAGCTGGCCATCCAAATCCTCGCATATCTCGATGCTGCTACACTGGCGACCGCGAGCCGCGTGAGCAAAGGATGGTACCAGGCGACCGCCAACCAGCACATCTGGCGCGAATCATTCCTTCGCGAAAAGACCACAACATACGCGACGAGCGGACCGGTCAAAGCAGGCACCGGACTGGGTGTGCCTCCTATCCGACCCGACAATGACTGGAAGCAGATATATAGAGTCAAGGAGGAGCTGGATAAGAGGTGGAAAGAAGGCAAGGCGCGGCCGGTGTATCTCAACGGTCACTCGGACAGCATCTACTGCCTCCAATTTGACGAGTTTGTGCCCTCACCCCATGTTACTCGTGTTTTCATATCCTGACTAGTCTTCTATTAGGTCTAAGATCATAACTGGCTCCCGCGACAAGACGGTCCGAATCTGGGACATGGAGACGTTCGCCTGCAGACTTGTCATCGGTCCACCAGAGAAGATCAACGACGACTGCCATTCCCTCCTATACGATGACGACGGCAACCCGGTCCACTACGCGACACTGCCCGAGTCCGACTCGACTCCGCCCTTCAACCACACCCAGCCCATACCTACCCCGCGAGCTTACGAATCCATGCCCGGCCTCGTCTCCTTCCCGATGCACCACAAGGCCTCAATCCTCTGCCTGCAATACGACGACCGCATCCTCGTGACCGGCTCGTCGGACTCGACCTGCATCATCTACAACATCAAGTCCGGCTACCGGCCCGTCCGGCGCCTGCGACACCACAGCGCCGCGGTGCTGGACCTCGTGTTCGACGACAAGCACATCGTGACCTGCTCCAAGGACATCAGCATCTGCGTGTGGGACCGCGAGACGGGGGCGCTCCTCAAGCAGCTGCGGGGCCACTCGGGCCCCGTCAACGCGGTGCAGATGCGCGGCAACACCATCGTGTCGTGCTCGGGCGACTTCCGCGTCAAGCTGTGGAACATCGACACGGGCAAGAACATCCGCGAGTTCAGCGGGCACACCAAGGGCCTGGCGTGCAGCCAGTTCAGCGAGGACGGGCGCTACGTCGCCTCGGCGGGCAACGACAAGGTGATACGCGTGTGGGACGCCAACACGGGCGAGTGCGTGCGCGAGATGCGCGCGCACGACAACCTGGTTAGGAGTCTGCATGTGGATTCTGTGAGTGGGAGGCTGGTCAGCGGCAGCTACGATACGGATATCAAGGTTTTTGATATGGAGACCGGCCGGCAGCTGCTCGACTTCCCGCGCTGGCATAATAGCTGGGTCTTGAGCGCCAAGAGCGACTATAGGCGCATCGTGAGCACGGGCCAGGACCCGAAGATCCTGATTATGGATTTCGGGGCCGGTATCAAGGGTATCGAGATGCTGGAGTCGAAGGGAAGGGGTGGCGGCGCTGAGGCGGGTTATATCTGACTGTTGTTACACCTGAAAGGTGTAAGGGAGTATGGGAATCCCGCTGGACGGGGGGCCTGCTGTGACGGAAATTTTCATGACGAGTTTCCTTTGTTCAGCTGGAGAGCGGGTTGAGTGCGGTTGGGTTATAGATGGATCTTTCAAAAAGAGGATACGCGGTTCATCTTCTGGGTCGATCCCTCGCGGGATCTGGATGTCTTGGGCATGTGAGACGGGTGATTTTTACATTGACTGCGTTGCGAGCGGGCATCTTGCATTTTTTCAGGCTTGGACTTTTTATTCTCGCTTATAGTAGCATTCTTGCATATAGATTTGACGACATTGCATCTATATTCCACTTGTACACTTCCCTTATCTGCAGATATCAATGTGCGGTCTAGACGTCTAAGTGCATCGCACGTGGGAGGCGGAGATAACACATGTTTCTCCTTGCGAGGACGGCTTGTTTCACGGGACCTGATATGTCTCAATCACGAGTCTCGGTGGGCGATCTGAGGCGAAACGACGCGCAGATCCGAACGGCCGGGAGAATAGGACGGCAACAGAACGCCGTGCTCTCCGCCAGCAGCAGTTCTACGACACGACATCAACCAAAAACCACCTTCGGCTCTCAGCTGTGCGGTCGTTGACGGTGGGCAACAATCATCGCCACCTGTCGACCGCTGAGTCGTCGATAAGGATCGCTTTTACTGTATACCTACGCATGAATGAGGAGCAGATCCAGACCGCGGGAGTTAGATGAGGGAGGAGGGTATATCAAGCGGCCGATATGCCAATCGTTCAATCGAAACGAAACTTCTAAAGTTCTCTCCACCACAAATAGCCTGGCAAAGGACGTTCTTTTTTCTTTTTTTGCGGCAAGTAGATTGGGAGTGGTGGGGCTGGAGCCGCCGAGTAGGAATAGCACGCGAAGCGAAGCTGCAAGGGCAATCAAACTTTGAGTCGGCCTGTAGGTAATTGGACCCCTGCGAGGGATGTACCTGAGAAGATGGGGAGACCCTGACTTGCACTCTGTTAGGTGTACTGCGTAGTTGTGCATTGCATAAACCACCCCTTTTGGGATGGGTGGAGAGTGCGTGCATTAGGCGATGTTTCGAAACAGACGGCGACTGATGGGGACGTGATGGTTTGTCGAATCACGAGGTTGGACGTGGTCGAAGACTGGCGGTGGACTGGAGAGTCAGATTTAAGGATGAGTCGTGAAAGTATCTCTGGTGGCTTTGAGTCAGTATGATGCTGAGCCATGCTGATGGCTTAATCTACTTCCAAACACTGGAAAGTCCAGAAGAGTAGGTGATCAAGGTAGGGACAGGACCAAGTCGTGGTCTCACAGGTCTCCTCGTAATATCTGGTCAAGTTAGCAATCACAGAAACGCAACTTGCACACCTCAGGTCCTGGTCGTACTCCGTCCTCGACCAGCATTGACGTTGTGATTGTGAGCCTAACATAGAAGACCACGAGAGACATCACCAGACGTGGCATGGAAAGCTGCGTTAACGGTGCGCTGTCACCGAACCATTTGCCATATCTCCGTCACTCCACATTGTACCCCGGCTGTGATCCCAAATCGGACAGGGTCGGAAAGCCACATCTTGCATCTGGGAAGATCAAAGGCACACAAGAGTCGAGCCTCATCAGCCACGCAGGATGGCTGCTTGGGTGGCCGTCGCCAGCACCTAAAACGACGCCAGCTCAGAAGCGGGGCAGGCTTCGATTCGATGTGACAAGATGGAAGGGTCTCCGATTGGGGTTTAGGGCGGAATGGGAGGCGCCGCATTGTTTCTGAAACGGCAGTCTCCACTTTTTCGTTCTGCTTTGACGCCAGGGGAAAGATGGGGGCTCTTGGACGGAAGGAATGTCTACGCAACATTCAATCGTGGCACCTGCCCCCCAGCGGACCAGAACACAAAAGTGAAGGTGAGCGGATATTCCATTGCTTGATTCGGATATTGTATCCCGCGTGGGAGATGAAGGTCACATCTCGTCCTCGATATCATTAACGCTCAGAGTCCTCTAGTAATCAGCACTGTCGATGATCATATGTTGCTGTCCCGGTAATATCGAGTTCACAGATCACTTTACGGTATCAGTAGGCACTTTGGCAATCCATGCAAGATCCGGTGGCGTTCCTTTGCCGCGCAGAGACGCAGGAACAAGACTGAGCTGTCTGCATGAACTTTGACCCCTGACTTGGCTTGTTATCCTGGCCCAGATCAGCCCAAATCCTTAGGCCGTCATCCGATCTACTGTCTTTTGGCAGCGCTCAGTGAAATTGTGTCTCTTGTTGCTTTCTTGGTTAGCTTGTTTGAACTCTGAGCAACTGCCAGCCAATCAGGTGCTGGTTGGGCACTCGTCGGGTGTTTCTTTTGTGCTCTCTGCCCAAGTACCGGTACGCCGTCAGACGTTGCTTGATCCTCGCCCACACAGGGAGTCTGCCAAGGTAACCTAACCAAACTGACTTGGCCTTGCCGTCTCCCGCTCGCATCTTTCCTAAATCGAGCCCGGAAGCGAACCACCAAGCAGGGGCTTCTAGAGGCCCTGATCTTCTGATCCACGCCCCTGGCCCCCTGGTCATCGCCTCCGCTTCCCTGTTATCGAGCTCTCGACTCTCGAGTACCGGCGGCAGCATCGCGGTCCATCTTTGCCGCCGGTTCCCCACCACCCAAAGACTCGGAGAAAAGGGTTATGGTTACCGTTACAGCTCGAGAGGCCTACCAGGATGAACCGCCTCCTACTCGCCACAGAGAGCATGGGGTGCCACGGTGGTATGAGGCGGCAGAGGTGCCGAGGGAGGACCAGGATATGCCGTATGTAGGTATAAGACTTGATGTTTCCTTCGTTTCCACCGCCGAGAGTCACCATCGCCATAGACTGGTTTTCCGTCACCACCGTTCTTTTTTTTCCCCTTCCTCTTGCTGGTGCTGCCGTCTTCCTTGCCTTGTCATTCCTTTCCAACATCGGCCTAGACTGGTCCGGTTTGCTCTTGGTCAGCAACATTATATGTGAGTAGCTGCGAATAGTGTGTACTCGAACTTCCGATAACTTCTCTCCTCAAACTCGTCTCTGCAGGCTCCCATGAGGACGGCGCTGTGGCCTTTCTTCATTGGCATGCTTGGACAAGCTTAAACCCACAAAGGTCGCTAGTGGCACCTATTCACTCTATCACAAAAGACGCTTGTTGGTTGAAACCGAGAATAAAGGTTACGGAGCCCTCGTCAGGTGGGCACAATAAAGGTTACGCTTGTGGTTGTGTGGTGGTGAACAAAGGTGCAGACAATAGTCCTGTGAGGTGAAGACTATTGTTCGATGGCTGTCGTGTTTGTCCAAAGAAGACAATAGGACCTCGGTCCGTGGGGGGTGGTTGATATATGCGTCTTCCGTCCAGCGACAATACCCGGAGTGGTTGAAGTTCACTACACCGACTTGGTCATACTGCGAGTCACTACACTACCCAACAGCACTCTTGACTTCACCTGCTCTACACCCTTCACTTTCTGCAATCAGTCTCCCATTTAAAAGCGAACCCGACACACAGAATCCAATCCCCCTTTAAATCGCGTCCACAAACCCAGACTAACACCATCTTTACGCGCAGTCGTCACGACTATCCTTTGAGAAACACATCTCCACGAAGTCATCACGAAATAGCTGGTTCTATGCGATGATGGGTCTTTCAACGGTGATCACACTCTTTCTTCTGGCATTGCGCCTTTTCAGTCTTCCGGCTCTCGCAGCTCCAGCACCCCAGGCACCGGCCCCAGCGACGGGTGCGGCTTCTTCATACTGGCTCGCTTCGATCCAACGGCAGGGAGCACCAGCATTCGGTGATGCCGGTTACAAAGTTTTCCGAAATGTGAAGGACTACGGCGCGGTTGGAGACGGTGCTGCGGATGATACCGATGCCATCAACAAGGCCATTTCCGACGGCTCGCGCTGCGGACAGGGATGCGACTCCAGCACCACTGTCCCGGCTCTGGTTTACTTTCCTCCCGGCACGTATGTCGTGAGCAAACCTCTGGTCCAACTCTACTACACCCAGTTTGTCGGCGATGCCGTCAGCCCGCCTACCATCAAGGCAGCGGCAAGCTTCGAGGGCATGGCCGTCATCGACGCGGATCCCTACGACAACCAAGGCAACAACTTCTGGGTCAACCAGAACAACTTCTTCCGCCAGGTCCGCAACTTTGTCATCGATCTCACCGCCATGCCCGTCAACAAGGGTGCCGGCATCCATTGGCAGGTTGCTCAGGCCACGAGCTTGCAGAACATCGTTTTCAACATGCGCACAGACGGCGGAGAGGAGAATGCGCAGCAGGGTATCTTCATGGATAACGGCTCCGGCGGCTTCATGGTTGATCTAACGTTCAACGGCGGGAAATACGGTGCCTTCTTCGGCAACCAGCAATTTACGACGCGCAACTTGACATTCAACAACTGCCAGACAGCCATCTTCATGAACTGGAACTGGGCTTGGACGCTGCAAGATGTCAAGATCAACAACTGCGGGATAGGCATTGATATGGCCAACGGCGGCACCAGCCAGACCGTCGGCTCCGTTCTCGTTGTCGACAGCGTCTTCCAGAACACCCCCATCGGCGTCCTGACCGCCTACAGCGTCTCCTCCCCCGACACCAACGGCACTCTGATCCTCGACAACGTCGACATGAGCTCCAACGTCCCTGTGGCCGTCTCCGACTCCGGCTCCAAGGCGACAGTCCTCGCGGGCAACCAGAAGATCGCCTCGTACGTCCAGGGCCGCACCTACGGCAGCCAGGCCGGAGCGGCGGGCAAATCCGTCCAGAGCCCGCAGACCGACATCCCCAAGCCCGACGTACTCCTCGACAAGGCCACGGGCAAGGTCTTCACGCGGGCCAAGCCGCAGTACGAGTCCCTTCCGGTGAGCGCCTTCATCAGCGTCAAGTCCGCCGGCGCCAAGGGCGACGGCAAGACGGACGACACGGCCGCCATCCAGGCCGTCTTCGACAAGGCCACGGCCGACCAAGTGGTCTACTTCGACCACGGCGCCTACCTGGTGACCGACACGGTCAAGGTCCCCAAGGACATCAAGATCACGGGCGAGATCTGGCCGCTCATCCTCGCCGGCGGCGACAAGGCCTTCAAGGACCAGGTCAACCCCAAGCCCGTCTTCCAGGTCGGCCAGCCGGGCGACGTCGGCGCCGTCGAGATGTCAGACCTCATCTTCGAGACCGCCGGTCCGCAACCCGGCGCGATCGTTATGGAGTGGAACGTGGCCCAGTCGAGCCAGGGCGCGGCGGGGCTGTGGGACGTGCACTTCCGCATCGGCGGCAGCGCGGGCACGCAGATGGAGCTGGACACGTGCGCCAAGAACCCCAACGTGACCAACCCGGTCAACCCGGCGTGCGTGGGCGCTTTCTTGCTCCTGCACGTCACGCAGCAGGCGACGGCGTACCTGGAGAACACGTGGTACTGGGTGGCGGACCACTCGCTGGAGCCGGCGGCCAAGTCGCAGCAGATCGACATCTTCAACGGGCGGGGCGTGCTGATCGAGTCGCAGAAGGGCCCCGTGTGGGGGTTCGGCACGTCGAGCGAGCACTCGGTGCTGTACAACTACCAGATCGTCAACGCGTCGGCCGTGTACCTGTCGCTGATCCAGACGGAGACGCCGTACTTCCAGGGAAATCCCGTAGCGACGGAGCCGTTCGCCGCCAACGCGGCCTTCTCGGACCCGGACTTCAAGGCGTCGTGTCCTTCGGGAGGGGCGTGCGAGCGGGCGTGGGGTCTGAGGGTCGTGGACTCGTCGGACGTGTTCGTCTACGGCGCCGGGCTGTACTCCTTCTTCGACAACTACGACCAGACGTGTCTGGAGACGGAGTCGTGCCAGACCAACATGCTCAGTGTGGAGGGCGCGCAGACGGGCGTGCATGTTTTCGGGCTTAGCACCAAGGCCAGCACCAACATGCTGACTCTTAATGGCCAGAGCGTTGCGCTCGATAGCGACAACCGCAACAACTTCTGCGCCACCCTCGCCTTCTTCTCGACCGGCACGGGCGCTTAGGCTGCGCCCGGCCCTGGAGACGGAGGGGAGGGGGCAGGGGGTCAGCGTGGTGGGGGCGACGGGCCGGGGTGCTGTGCTGCGACGACGGTGGTCGTCACGGTCACGCGCACGGTTGGAGTGACTGCTACGGCTTTTGTGCCTGCGAGCAGCACCAGCGCCAGCATAGGCGGGTACTATTAAGTTGACGGACACGGGGAATTGCGGGAGCGGTGACAAACGGTGATACCCGGGACGGAACAAAGGGTTTGCTATAACCGTGCACATATGCAGGCGTTTGCTTTTTTTCTGAACTTCTCTCTTCTCTTTCAAAACTGGCCCTTGCGGCATTTCACGGTACATAGTTATCGAGCATGTGGATATTGATACTTCCCTTGCGATTGTTTACTCGTGGCTTCGGCGTTTGTGAGGTAGACATGGCACGAAAGGAGGTGTGAAATGGAAATATGCACTTCTATGATCTACAAGGTGTGAATCCGTGAATATCTAGAGATCGTCTGAATGTACTACCTTTGCTCATACTTGAAAGTTGTCCTAAGTCGGGGTGGCCCCTGTGTTGTTGGTTTGATGCAGGTTGAAGTCGTGCAGAAAGTCGTCACACTACAAATGTGATGCGTCGCTAGGTATTCATAATAACACTAGACTAGACTCCTTTTGCCCAAATGTCTGAGGGCCCCGAAGACGACGAAGACGAGGAAGATAACGATGACGATGAGGACAGGGAGTTCGAGACGAGGAGGGTCAAGCTCGAGGAGCTGGTTCCTTGTATGCGAACCTTCTCAAGACGGACTCTTGGTATTATAATTTATCTCTTGACCAACCATGTCACGATACCTAGCAAACAAGCATCACCACCAGATTACTTGTATGGCGCTTGCAAATGGATGTTATTGACGGTACTCTGGTCGTGTCGGAGACATATCGCTTACCTAATTCCAACTTTGCCGTCTTAGTCATCCGTTCTCGAACGTGCCTGAACCTCGGTAGCGCGTTCTGTCGTGGCGACGTCATCGGCCAAGGTACCTGAAGCCGCCAACCTTGAAGTTTTGTTCCCCAGACTTACCCTGAGATCTGTCAACAACAGCAACAAAATTGAACGTCGCAAGATCAGTGCCAATTTGTATACACCACGCTGTTCTCTCGTCGTCTCGTCCTCTCGTCCATACAACTGCCGTCACCGCCAAGTCTCATGAGCTAGCAATCACCGCTGCCAGCCCGCACAAGAAAGAAAAAAAAACCCTACAATGGACTCCCCAGCCTACAACCTCCGATCACGACCCTCAACAATGGCACCTCCCTCACCCTCCCCAGCCGCAAACGGCTCTCCCCGATCCTCCACCACGAGCACCACCGCCACCACCAGCAAACGAAACCGCAACAGCCCCTACCTCCCGACCCCCTCCGAACTGCTCCTCCTGGCCGCCTACCCGGCCCTCCTGCTCTTCGGCGCCGCCTTCTCGGCCATCAGCCCGCAGACGCGCGCCGCGCCCTTCTTCCCGGGCACGCACGCCCACTCGCAGGAGCCGGGGCAGTCGCCGTCGTACTTCGCCCGGAAAGACAACCTGCTCAACACGCTCTTCGTCAAGCGCGGCTGGGCGTGGTTCACGCTCGCTTTTGCCGTCTGGGCGGCCACGCACCCGGCGCTGGGGACGGCGCGGGCCAGGGCGCGCGCCGCGGCGCGGTGGGCTGTGGTGACGGGGTTTTGGTTCTTGACCACGCAGTGGTGCTTTGGTCCGCCGCTGATCGATCGCGGGTTCAGGTGGACGGGCGGCCGGTGCGAGGTCGTGGAGAGTAAGGTCCGAGAGGGGGAGGCCGGGGCCAAGGACGTGTTTACCGCGGCGGCGTGTAAGGCTACGGGGGGTAGGTGGCAGGGCGGGACGGATATTAGCGGGCATATTTTCATGCTGGTGCTGGGCAGCGCGTTTCTGCTACAGGAGGTGGGCTGGGTCGTGCTCCGGTGGAGGGGCCGGAGAGAGCTCGAGGAGAGGAGCGTGGTGATGGGGGATGGTGCGGTTAAGGGCGCCAGTGTCGAGGCGGATGTGGATGGGGTCGAGGTGGGCAACGTGGTTGACGCGCTTGGCCTTGGGGGACGGGTGGTGATCGGAGTTGTTGTCTTGAGTCTGTGGATGGTGCTCATGACTGCTATCTACTTTCACACATGGTTTGAGAAGGTGAGTCACCCTGTTTCTTGGTGTTGGACTGCCGCGTACGGGTGCTAACGGGAATGCAGTTGACGGGACTCCTCGTCGCGCTGTTTGCGCTGTACACGACTTATATTCTACCTCGATGGATTCCTGCGTGGCGCAACATTGTCGGTCTGCCCGGCATATAGACGAGACGACCAGGTTTACGCGTAATGAGCGGATGAGCGGATGGACCATGACTGGATACGGCCTCGCTGTTGGGATCACAAGGAGTTCTCGGCTTGGATTGCATAGGTTGTCTTGGCGGCGTAGGGAGGGTAGATAGAATTGAATGAAACCCAACTTATTCCTATACTGTGATGCCTTATTATTTTTATTTTTTTGTCTTTTTTTATTTTATGTTGTTGCTTGGAAAGCCATTCCCAACACCCGGAATATGGCGCACAGACCATCCATGACTTCATGGAAGCTATTCCCAGATTTTGGATTCGATCTCCGAACATCGACGCATCGACCAGACAGCACAATTGAGCAATGACGACCACACATTCCGACGCCGAGACGGATATGCCGCGCATACAAGCCCCTCCTAACCTCCCCGGCCTCGTCAAAGCCGCTTTCGACAAAGCCCGCAGCAACGGAGATCTCACCTACTACCCGACACAAGTGACCGTCCTCAACGTCAACTCCATACCAGTCAGTTCTTTCTCTCCCCAACACTCCCATATTTGCTCTGACACTGACCCTCCCGGTATCCAGTTCCAGCTCCGCTTCTCCCCAGCCCTAGCGTCCAAACCCAAGCCTCCGCCTCCCCCTCCCCGCTCCTCCGAATCGGCACCGAAACCAAAGCCCTTCAACCCCTTCGCCACCCCGTCCGCCGCCCTGCTCGTATGTCCCCTCCCGCCGCGACACAACCTCGTGCTCAACAAGTTCGCCGTCGTGCCGGAGCACTTCATCCTCGCGACCAGGGACTTCGAGAAGCAGACCGACCTGCTCGGCGAGGCGGACCTGGAGGCCGTGTACGCGTGCATACGGGCGTACCGGGAGGAGGGGAGGGAGCTGTTCGCGTTCTTCAACTGCGGGGAACACAGCGGTGCGAGCCAGCCGCATCGGCATCTGCAGCTGCTCGACGCGGGGAGTATGAAGGATGGGTTGGGGGAGGGGGACCGGTGGGAGGTGTTGGCTGATGGGTTGGTGGAGGAGGGGAATAGGGGGAAGTTGCCGTTTTGGACGGCTGCGGAGGGGATAAGGGCGGGGGGGATGACGGGGGGAGAGCTGAGGGAGGTGTATCTGGGATTGTACCGACGGGCTTGCGGGAGGCTTGGGGTAGATGTGGGGGGGCAGACGGAGGGCGAGGCGAGGATAAGCTATAACCTTGGTATGACGAAGGATGCGATGGTTATTTGTCCCAGAATCACCGAGGGTGCCGCTGTCAAGGGGGAGGATGGGGAAGAAGTGGGTCGGTTGGCACTGAACGGGACTGTGCTGGCTGGCACGGCGCTGGTCAAGAGCCAGGCCGAGTGGGAGGCTTTGAGGAGGGACCCGGGACAGTTGGAAGCTGTGCTGGGGAAGATTGGTGCGTCGACGAAGGGCGAGGCATGAACGGAGGTTGACATGGCGGGGATTTGGAGGTTTCAGGTCGAAAGAAAGATCTTGATTAAGACGGCGGGCACTAAGTATTAACAACGACAAACCAACGAAAAGAACCCAAGCGGTTACCAACACCAACAAATGTGACTGCGAAGTCGACCATCTTTTTTCTCCATTTTCCGGACAAACCCCGAAATTCCTCACCCAGCGACGCAAATAAGCAAACTTCACAGCAGTACTACGACGACGTCGATATAGACGACCACTGCTCATAGAACGGACGCGAAGGATCCTTGCCCACCGCCACCTCGCTCTCGAAGAGCTCGTCCCACCGCTTGCGGCACGTCGAGTTGCCAAAGTGGTAGCCGCCGTTGTCCTTGATGTACGTGGCGACGTGCATCCACGGGATCTTGGCCGTGCGGATGTCGCCGCCGGAGGTGAAGGACCGGACGCTTTGCTCGAGGAGACAGAGCTGTTTCTCGCCTGTCAGCAAACATGACGATACGGGGGAAAAGGCGGGCGCGGCGCTAGTCAAGCAAAGCAAGTGGAAGGGATGGTTCGGAGAGAAAAGAGTAAAAGTACTGACATCGCGATCACTCCAAGCCGGCTTGCGCACCCGCGCCTCCTTGGGCTTGGTGATGGTGCGGTAGCGGCCGCGCAGCGTCGACACGGCCTCGCTGAAGCCGCCCAGCTTCTTGATCTCCTTGTAGCCCATGCCGGCTTCCTTGTACTGGACGAGCAGCTCGTCTTTCTCCGTCAGGCGTCGGTCTGCCGGAGAGGGCGCTGCCGGAGGCGCGAGACGGGGCGAAGGAGGTGACTGGACCGGACGGAGTTGGGCCCGTCGGACTGCGCTGTGTTGGGATACCAGCGCGCTCGGCTGACCCTCCGCTGGCGCTGGCCGCCGGGCTAGAGACGTAGTGAGCGTGTTGTTGTTACTGCGTGTGTTCCTGCTGTGACGAGGACCTGTGGAGGGGGACGGAGCAGGGGCGGTTACCGCCCTGTTTCTGGCGATGACAGCCGGCTTGGGCGGCGGCGAGGGCTTGCGTTGCGCATGATATGCTCGCGACTGCTTATCGGGTAACCGCTTACGGCTCTTGGACACGGCCTTTCGTCTGGGACGAGGGGGAACAGATCCCACGGTTTCGGATGGCGATTGCACTTCATTTGAGTCCATGCCGGCTGGGCTGGACACCGAAGATGTGGAGTTGCTCGAGACGTATTTCTGCTCGGGGGACTGCGGTGAAGTCGGTAGCTCCTGCAAACGGCGTCCGATGTTGTACGAGTCAACTGGCGTATTGTTATGAAAGGCTCTAGGGGGGAAGGCGTCCGGGACAGGAAGGTTGTCGCCGTACGAGGATGAGAAGGTCGAAGAGAAGCTGCCAGCCGCGGAGTGCGTGGAAGAAAGGTTTCCCGCAGTGTCTCTGGAAGAGAAACTCACATAGCTGGCATTCGGCAGACCTGTTTGGGCAGCGTAACCAACCCAGTCTGTCTGCATGGGTGACGCGCTGTTTGCATATCGCCAGTTGCCGTCGTTCGCGAATGGCATGCTGGGAGGCTCGTGTGGCTGGAGTACAGCCGTTTGGTAGTCTGCGCCACCTGTGATGTACCGGGTTTGGTATTCGGACGGCCAGGTGTACAGCTGTTCCGGTGTCTCGGCGTACGTTGGTGGTACCCACCGGCTTGCTGAGAAGCTAGCCTCAGGTGATGCGGCGTCCGGCGAGACATGGTAGAGGTCCTGAAAGGGCATTGACGCGTGCACGCCCAGCATGGCATAATGGGCTTCCATACGTTCCATCTACTCTTCCTTATCAGCTTTCCTCTACCTCTCTCAGGATGCAACAAAGAGACGACGTCTTACCGCGGCCAGGTAGTCGTTCTGACTTGGGGGTTGAAACTGGGTGTTGTTGTGGTCGACTCCTATGCCGCTGAGGTCCAGAGGCTCGAAACCGTTGGACTCCATGATATCGTATTGTTTGTAGACAATATGGTCCGGCGCGTCCCTCAAAGGGAATTCGATGGCGGTAGGAGGTGGCGGGCAATAGATGTCTGTACTATACCAGAAGCCTACGGGCTCTTGGGGATAGATAAGCATTTTCGACCTCGCGCTACCCCATGCCTCGTAGTCGAAGGCTATGCTTCGTCGGCGATGTATCCCCATGTTGTCGTCTCTTCTCAGTGGAGATCTTTGCTGAACCTTCTTCACCGCTGGATGTTCCGAAGGCTTCTATGCGTGTCCTGTTCCAGATGTCGTCCTTCTACTTGACTGTTCCCGCAGGGTTTCGGGTGTTCACACAAGATATTTTGTTGCGCAGGGCTCTGAACAGCGGTGAATATCTATCAGCGCTATGGTTTCATGAGTTGACGTGTTGTTCTTTGTGTCGGAGTGGTTACTTATGCAGGTTCGGTGTGCGCTCCCGCAAGGGAACTGCTGGCCAGTGTCTGCGCTGTTCTTGCAGGACCTATGGGGCTCAGGGCTTGATTCCTCACGGGAACCCTTAGGGACACTGAGAGCATAGGGAGTGGGCTAGGTCTTGGATGATTTATCGACAACGGCTCACTAGTAGAGTTGGAAGGACTTGAGAAGCCGGATCTGAAGTTGGCACATAGCCAGCAAAGAGGCAATATCTTGGGACAACATACTACCTATGCTACTGAGCCCATTACCAAGGCATACTCAGCAAGACTCAGTACATAAATCGCTGGACAAGACATCCCGGACAGGCGCAAGAACGACACTAGTCCCCATCCACTCACTGTGCTGCGCGAGACCTCGATCAGCGCGTATGATCCCGTCTAGGTGGAGATCATGGGAAGTGATGCCATACGGGAATGCATCTTATTCTCAAAACGGTTTCTCTAGTCCAAATCTGTCCCCTTTCAAGCCATTCTTGGATCTAATCTGCTTGTCATCTCGAGTCAACCATGTCCTTCCTCCCGACACTATCCGCTCGAGCCGTTGATAGAAAACGCTCGAGGCCAACAGACAGATCATATCTCATTTCATTCTTTGTGAACTACTGGCGTATTCTGAATCTCATTTGGCTAAGGGGCCGATCGGCCATGGGTATGAACCTTGCTGGTTGATGCAATGGGGGCATCTTGGATCCGCGCGGGTAACCACGTTGTTTCTCCACGAAATGATGGGGATCCGGCGCTACCTTGCTCCATGGCTCAATTTCACTTGGCTTGAAGTTTCAGTTTGCACCTGAATGAACTAATGCAAGAGTGCTGCAAACTGGGTCGCTGCCGGCAGGATGCATTGGCCGCTATGATTGCAGCCCAGAACCTGACTGCCGATCGAGCAAATCAGCGAGACATATGATCTGCTTGGGCAGATATGCCATGTGATACTGGCTATGCCAACACAGCTCTATGCGCTCATTCACTGCTTCATCTCGGAGGTTGCACCAGATGTTCACCACCCTCCCTACTCTCAGTCCCATGCTTAAGGCTGTCTCTTTGATGTCAGAAGAGCCGTGCCTGACTTCTTATGGTCCAAGCTTTTGCCAGGGGTATCGAGGAACTGACTCTGTGCCACGAGCTCGAAGCAAACAAGAACGGCTAGTCCGCAGGCACTTACCGTTCTTGGAATCTCTCGCATACCGCCACGAGGGGAACTACCCGTTCCACCGCGTGACCCTTGCTAGTACAGCATGAGCCCTACTTGTGGGATCCGTCATCAGGAATTGTGGCATGCGGCTCTCCGTAGCTGATATTGAACTCCCCATGTTGGTTATCATTGCCGCCTCCGGCATTGCCGTGACACGTTCTATGGCGTAGGCTTTCAAATCTCAGTACGGCTCGGCAGTGAGTTCTTTTGTCTGTTTCAGGCGTGGCCAACATTCTTGTCGGAAACGATACGTGAGTTTCATCAGATACTCTCAGGCCAGACGTGTACAATGGTGAATTTCTTGAAGTCTTAAGAGTACATGCACAATTCAGGTACGACGTACTAACGGGGATGTAGGTACAATGTCCGGCATAATATATGTTCAGCAATAGGATGACAGAAGAGCAGCAAGATGGTTAGCTTCTAGCAGGGTGGCCTCAGCCATGCTCGCGTCTACAACCTACCAAACTCTGCACCATGAGCGACTGAGGAGGAGCTCAGGCATGACTTCATCCGATGGGTTCCAATTCAGGCTCCCCCGTTTGATATTGGCCCCATGTCTGTGTAACCCCCACAGTCATCTACACACCATCTCAAAGCTAGCTCAATCGAGCAGCTTGCAGCACTGGCGCCGGGAGCTCATCCGACGGGACTACCATCACCCAAGCTGGCCGTGTTTGATCAATCTGGAAAAGCCACAATCTCGTTTCGGGCAGCTCTGAAACAAGCCGGTCCGGTTATGGCGATGAAGGACATCGCGGATATCACCATACAAGTCTGGCCTGTGCGTGTTCTTAGCCTTGGTCCAAGCTTGACACGGCGATGTGATGATGCTCTCTCGATTTGATGATGGAGCCTGTAGCGGAGCTGGACACCTGGACAGAAGCGGTCTATGACTAGGGCCAGCACCAAACGGAGTGCTTTTGTTTTAGGGTACCAAGACGCGTAAGTTCCTCAAATATGTCTTCCTCCAACAGGATTCACCATTCATTAAGAGTTGGTGCTTATATTGCCAACCTGGAGATCAGTGTGCCGGCCCTGCTGAGAGCGGGGGAGTCCCCTGTTAGGGGTTCCTTTTGTCGAGTCTTTCAGGTTTCAGTGAGCAGCTCTTCTTTGACGCAGGCTAACATCCGCCATTTGTCTACTACTAATATCCATATCAAAACAAAGGGGCTGTTGTCTGATGGAATCTAAGCAACCACATCGTCTTTGTAAAGCAGCAGACAATTGCACGGTGAGCACATATATTTAATATGATCTTCTGTCATTCATATGGACCTGCTTTGGTCCCTATCATCCGCATTAACTGCTCACAGAGCTAGAGAACCTGTACTTTCATCCCACCTTGCCTTCAGGAGAATGTCTGCTGACACTACCCAAGCGCGTCCCCTTGGTGGACTGATGCTCCTCGGCCGCGATCCGCATTCCAACACCTTTCACTGGGAGGGCCCTCAACCCGGCGCCGTATGGGAGACTGCCCCAGGAAGACTGTACGGCTGGCTGAGAGCCTATACGGATGTCGAATCCGAATCCAACACGCGGACTCGACCTACAGCTAAAAAGCCTACCCACTATCTTATGAATCCGCACACCGAGCACTTCTGGACCTGCAACTCTGGCTGCTGTGCGTTGGTCATCGATGCAGCGGAACTCAAGGACACCATGAGGGTAGAGATGGATAAGCTCTTCGCCTTCATGCCGAACCCTATCGGTACGGTGGAGACTTTGAGTAACCTGACATCGCCATATGCCATCAGCGATGCTATCCTGAGGGGGGCGTGAGAACAGAGCTTATGCAAAATTGTAGCTTCCTGTTTGCTCAGGCAGTACTAGTATTTCTAGATATATCTTATTAGACTTTACTTCTAAGGTCTAAAACTAGTTAAATGGCATGATTTATCATTCACTCCCTTGCCTGGTGGTATTCGGGTCTTCGAGTATCTCACTCAACATCTATATGCACACGTGAAAGCCTGTACATTGCACCTTATCTACAACTACAACTTTGATTCTTTTTTGTCTGATTATCCTCCTTTGCATTGTCTGGCAGGTGAATAATTGACCTTATCGCAGGGGCGTCGATGGTAGGTAGTTAGTCTGTTCACCCTGAGAGTATAATATTAAGTGGAAGCTGATACGCAGAGTATAAATGCAGTTGTTTGGTATGAACGACTAGTCCCCTGGACATATAACTGTCAATTAAATAATATTAATATCTATCGCTGTATATAACCTCATGCCTGGGCGCTCTTCTCCCCCGCTTCGGGACCTTCATCCCGGCCTCTCTTCTTTCCCGTATGCCAATAAGTCTTCAACAAAAAAGCCCCGCAGAGCGCCAAACCCAACACCGCGATCCCGATACCCAAATATAGTGCGCCCCTGAAGCCCTTCATGACATCCTCCGGCGTCTTCCCGCCGTTGTTGACGTGCACCTCGACCATGCCCGCGAACCCCAGGGCAAGCGAGATGCTGTAGTTGACCACGGTGTTGACCAGACTCGCCGCGATGCCCTGGTGCTCCTTCTTGACCGCGTCGGACAGGATGATTGTCGCGGCCGGAAAGCTCATGTCCATGCCGAAGGGCATGATGATGAGACACACAAACAGCTGCGCCCAGTACGTCTGGTCAACGGGGATGGTGGCGATGAGCACGATGCCGACCGTGAAAGCGGCCAGGGCCATGGTCATGACGACGGCGGGGCTGACCTTGGCGGGGCCGAGCAGGTAGCCCGTCGTCACGGCGGCGATGGACCCGGACACGGCCACGGGGCTGAACCAGGCGACGGTCAGCAGCGGGGGGATGCCGCGGATGACCTGCACGATCTGGTAGACGTAGAAGAACCAGATGCCGAAGGTGGCCCAGCCGCACGACACCACGGCCAGCACGAAGCCGACCTCGCCGTTGAAGGCCTCGAGCGGCAGCAGCGGGCGGGCGGCGACGCGCATCTCGATGTAGAAGAAGGCGGCCACGAAGACGAAGCCGAGAACGAGCGTGGTGATGACGGCGGGGCTGGCCCAGGTGGAGATGGGGGCCTGGTTCCAGGCGAAGTTGACGAGCACCAGGGCCAGGACGCCGGTGGCGGCGCCGGGCAGGTCGAGCTCGACGACGACCTCGCGCCAGCTGGTGGCCCTGAGGCGCATCTTGCGGGGCGGGGGCGGGATGACGAAGTAGGCGGCGACGGCGACGGCGGCGAGGCCGACGCTCATGCCCCAGAAGGCCCAGGGCCACCAGAGGCGCGCCATGCCGGCGGAGAAGAGCATGCCGGCGACGCTGCCGGTCGGGGCGGTGGCGCCGAAGAGGGAGAAGACCATGGCCTTGCGGTGTCCCGGGGGGTAGGCGGCGCCGAAGATGGCGAGGGCGTTGGGCAGGCAGACGGCGGGGCCGATGCCCTGGAGGACGCGGGCGAAGACGTGCAGCACGTAGGAGGAGTAGACGCTCAGGCCGGCGACGAGGGTCCAGAGGCTGAACCAGGCGTAGCCGAAGAGGAGCATCTTCTTGTAGCCGAAGGCGTCGCCGAGGCGGCCGCTGAAGAGGATGAAGGTGCCGACGGTGAGGGAGTAGCCGGCCACGAGCCAGGCGAGCTGGCCGGGAGCGGTGATGCCGTAGGCGGCGCCGATGACGTGCAGGATGTTGACGGTGCCGGCCAGGCCGAACTGGGTGGCGAACTGGGCCATGCAGACGAGGGCGACGAAGGCCACCTCGTGAGGCAGGGACATGGTCTCTGCCACCCATATGGACTCAACATTGGAGGGCTGGGCGGCCAGGTCTCTGTCGGTCTGGTCTGCTGGGTTGTCGTTGTCGTTGTCGTCATCGTCGACGACGTCATCTGAGCTGGTGTCTGGTAGGGGAGCTCTGGGTGTTTGTGTTTCCTTGTCGAAAGCGGACTGTGGTGGACTGGTGACGGCCGACTTCTCTGCCGTGTCGTCTTGTCCGATCAGTGTTGGTGTTGAACGGTCGACGTCACCGCCGGTAGCGGTGCCGGACCCGTCATTCTGAGCCATCTCTCATTCATTCACCCTATCAAGGGCTAGGGATGAAGTCTAAACTGTTGAAAGACGGAAAGAGAGAAAGGAAGAGAGAGTTGAGCTAACGTGTAGGGTCATGTTATCCCGAGTCATGGGCCCATTGTTTAAGAGTATCAGGAAGTTCAGAACGAGAACCCAGAAACTACCCAATTCGGATCTTCCGTATGCGCCGCGCCGAGTATTATTTTTTTTCTGTTTTCTCATCTTTTTTCCGATTATCTATTGAAACCAGACTAGCGGGAATTAGCAATCACCGGCTCCCTTTTAGCTCCCTTTTGAAGTAATACCGCCCTAAAAGCGGGGCGATGACGCTGAGAAAGTTCCTGACAAGTTTGACAAATGCGGCTTCAGCGCGCGCACTGCTCGAAACTGTCTAACTACACACTGCCGGGCCACTGACTGGCCCCCTGTAAGTAAGACCGCTGACAGGTCGCTGACAGCGCCCAATGTCAGCAGACTGCAGCCCGGCCGAGCTTAATTCCGAGCCTAGATGGGCCTCCGCGGACTGCCGAACGCTTGTTTCAACGTCGGTCCGGGATAGAATTGAGCCTGGGATTATTATTGTAACCATACTTACTGCATCGAGAGAAGAGGGAGCGTAAAACATGGTGCATCTGCGAGCTCGAGAATGTTATCCCCAGAGGACGGCGGGCGGCATTTTGACCGAGTCTCAACATGACAGACCACAGACAGACAGACACAGAAACCTGAACTGCTCGGGAACAGACTGGATTTGTACAGAATCAATCCCAGTTCTATAACCTGCTTGCCGGCTGCTCCTTCCTTCTCGTTCCGGAAGCTAGATTAGGTTCCAGAGTTGAAGATAGGATACAGCCACTGCGTTAACATGCGTCATCTTACCATACGTGCATAAGGTAAGGTATGACCAGAATGTCAGTGTATACAGACAGCAGATTGCTGGTCCCTACTTCAATGGCACCTCCAAGGCACAAAACGGACAGCGGTACTCAGAAAATCCCTTCTCTCTGCGCTAATCAGTTCCTGCGGCTGTATACAAATAATCTAAACGCCTCTGTAGCCATTTTCCGACCATCTCGAAACACCGTAAGATCATACACTGCTGCAGAGATGGAAACCAAAAGAAGGTGGTCCAGTGACCAACATCCATCCACTTCCTCTTTCTGCCGCACTTCTCCCCCTCACACCATGTCACACAACTCCTCATTTACACCTGTGGCTTCCCCCCGATAAACTCGCTCCACGGCCTCGCCTCGGACGGGATGCCCCCCGGCCGCGGCAGCTTCTTGGCCATGCACTCCGAGAACAGCATGGCCGTGTTGGGCTCCATCAGCAGCGGCACGCCAAAGTCCACCGCGTTGCGGCGCATCAGGTAGTCCTTGTCCGTCACGTCGCGCGCCCGGCTACTGCAGAGCGAGAACACCGCCTTCACATTGTTGTCCTGGAACGCGTCGCGGATGCCCATCTTGTTGACCGGCAGGTCGATCTTGGTCACCTCCACTTGACCCTGAGCCGTCTTCTCCACCAGCGCCTTGACGTCGTCCGACGCGCAGTAGAACTTGTATCCCAGCGGCGCCAGGTTGTCGACCACGACCGTCAGCCACGTCTTGTCCACGTCGCCGCCGAGGAGGATTCCCTCGCCCGGCTCCGGCACGCGGAAGTTCATGGTGCTCTGCATGGCCGCCCAGTACGCGTCCACCACATCCTTGCCGAAGCAAGCGATCTCACCTGTCGAGCTCATCTCCACGCCGAGCATGGGGTCAGCACCGGCCAGACGTGTCCAGCTGAACTGCGGCACCTTGACGGCGCAGTAGTCGCGCTCTACGGCCATCAGGTCCGTCGGGGTGGGCACGTCCCGGCCCGTCAGCGCCTTGGTGGCCACGTCGATGAAGTTGACCGCCAGCGTCTTGGACACGAACGGGAACGACCGCGACGCCCGCAGGTTGCACTCGATCACCAGCAGGTCCGGCTCGCCGCCGTCCTCGCGCTCCGCCTTGATGACCTGCATGTTGAACGGGCCCGTGATGTTCCACGCCTTGGCCACCTTTTGCGCGATGACCTTGAGGCGCTCCATGATGGCCGGCTCGAGGTTCTGGGGAGGGAGGATCAGGGTGGCGTCACCGGAATGGACACCGGCGTTCTCGACGTGCTCCGACACGGCGTGCACGAGCAGCTCGCCCTTGGAGGCGACACCGTCGACGTCAATCTCGGCGGCGCCCTCGATGAACTTGGAGATGACGACGGGGTGTTCGGTGGAGACGGAGCTGGCGGCGGCCAGCTTCTGGTGCAGCTCGTCCTTGGACTTGATGACGGACATGGCCGCACCGGAGAGGACGTACGAGGGACGGACCAGGACGGGGTAGCCGACGCGGTCGGCGAAGGACTCCGCTTCAGACACGCTCGTCAGCTCGGCCCACTGCGGCTGACCGACGCCAATACTGTCGAGGATGTTGGAGAACTTCTTGCGGTCTTCGGCCTTGTCAATGTCCTGTCGCAGGGTTAGTATGAATGCAGGGTGGCGGATGAAGGCATGGAATCAGGGATTATGAAATAAGAAATCTGATGACAAGAAATAGGATCCAATAGAGCCACGGACTTCAAGAGATCAGGTCCTTGGAACCGAAACTCGGGATGTCGGCTGTTCAACAAATCGGATATCCAGAGATCGGAATTCAAAGTGCCCGATTACATGATTCAAGTATTCAAGAAAGGAGTGCGCATAAACGAATCGAAGATCGGAGGGACACGGATATGATATCGACTTACCAGAGGATTTGTTCCCAGAACCCTTGCGCCGCCAACCTCCTGCAGCTTGAGAGCGATGTTCTGGGGCAGTTGTCCGCCGAAAGACACTACTGTCGAGCTGGCATGCTCGAGCTCGTAAATGTCCATCACGCGCTCATACGACAGCTCTTCAAAGTACAGCCTGTCTGCTACGTCGAAGTCTGTGGAATAGGTCTCCGGGTTGTAACTGTTGCTCTCGTTAGCTCATATCCCGCTCATGGGACCGTCCCATCATCAGGTGGTGTTGTCGTCCAATCTTTCCATCATTCAATCGTTCAATCTTTCAATCGCGCAATCGCGTGATCGTCTCGTCCCATGTCCAACTGTCAAATATAAGAAAGGGGATATTTGCTTACTTGATCATAATGGTCTTCTTGCCCTGCTCCCTCAGCGCGCGGGTGGCGCTGACGGCGCACCAGTCGAACTCGACAGACGAGCCGATGCGGTAGACGCCGGAGCCGAGGATGACGGCCTGGTCGTGGCCGGGCTCGAGCACGACGTCGTGGGTGGAGGCGTTGTAGGTGGTGTACAGGTAGTTGGTGTCGGCGGGGAACTCGGCGGCCAGGGTGTCGATCCGCTTGACCCAGGGGTGGATGCCGAGCGACTTGCGGTAGACGCGCACGTCCTGCTCGGACACGTTGTGGCCGCCCTGGGCGAGGGCCATGGCGATCTGGGCGTCGCTGAAGCCGAGGCGCTTGGCCTTCTCGAGCTGCTCCTTCTTGACGGCGTCGAGGCCGGCGGCCTGCTCGAGGGCCTTGCTCGCGTCGACAATGTTCTTGAGCTTGTATAGGAACCAGCGGTCGATCTTGGTCAGTTCGTGGACGCGGTCGACCGAGTAGCCCTCGTGCTGCAGGGCCTGGCCGACGGCGATCCACCGGCGGTCGGTCGGGTTGGCCAGCTCGTGGTCCAGGTCGTCAAAGTGCTCCTTCTTAGGGTTGTACCAGCCCGGGTACTTGGGGTCGACCATGCGCACGGCCTTCTGGATGGCTTCCTCAAAGGTGCGGCCGATGGCCATGACCTCGCCGACCGACTTCATGGCGGAGCCGATGGAGCGGCCAACGAGCTGGAACTTGGCCAGGTCCCAGCGGGGGATCTTGACGACAACGTAGTCGAGCGAGGGCTCGAAGTTGGCCGTCGTGGTCTTGGTGACGGCGTTGGGCAGGCTGGGCAGGGTGCTGCCGAGGCCGATCTTGGCCGCGGTGTAGGCGAGCGGGTAGCCGGTGGCCTTGGAGGCGAGGGCGGACGACCGCGACAGGCGAGCGTTGACCTCGATGACGCGGTAGTCGAGGCCGTCGGGCTGCAGAGCGTACTGGCAGTTGCACTCGCCGACGACGCCGAGGTGGCGGATGATCTTGATGGCGGCGGTGCGGAGCATGTGGTACTCCTCGTCAGAGAGCGTCTGCGAGGGGGCCACGACGATGGAGTCACCGGTGTGGATTCCTAGGGGGTCAAAGTTTTCCTGTAAAGCTGTTGTTCAGCAACAAGCAACCAAGAGCAAAAATGTAGTGACACAGCATCAACGTACCATGTTGCAGACGGTAATGCAGTTGCCCTCGGCATCGCGGACGACCTCGTACTCGACCTCCTTCCAGCCCTTGAGACTCTTCTCGACCAGAATTTGCGGCGAGAGGGTCAGCGACCGGGCAGCAAGCGACTCCAGCTCCTCCTTGTTGTTGGCGAAGCCGGAACCCAGACCACCGAGCGCATAGGCGGCGCGAACGATGATGGGATAGCCAACCTTCTCGGCGGCGTCGAGGGCCTCGTCGACGGTCTCGACGGCGATTGACTTTGCAATTGGGATGTCGATCTCCTCGAGGGCCTTGGCGAAAAGGTCGCGGTCCTCACTCAGCTCTAGGGTCTCGACGGATGTGCCGAGGACCTTGACGTTGTACTTTTCGAGCAGGCCGAGGCGCTTCATCTGCACACCGAGGTTGAGGGCAGTCTGGCCGCCGTAGGACAGGAAGATGCCATCGGGCTTCTCGCGCTGCAGCACGTACTCGACGTACTCGGGGGTGACGGGCAGGAAGTAGACCTCGCCGGCGAGACTGTGGCTGGTCTGGATGGTCGCGATGTTGGGGTTGAGGAGGACGGAGGCGATGCCAGCTTCCTTGAGGGCCTTGAGTGCCTGAGAGCCTGTTCAGTTCGGCCAATTGACGCGTCAGTAAAATGTCAAATGTCTATTAGAAGCTGTGTGACTCATATCTCCAAGCACGTACCTGAGTAGTCGAACTCTCCGGCCTGACCAATGGCTAGACCTCCGGAGCCGATGACGAGGACCTTCTTGATGTCCGGTAACGGTGTCTTGAAGTAGTCCTTGGGCAGGTTCTGGAGGTAGTTGGTTGTGCTAGGCTTGGGCTGGGCGGCAGAGACGGTAGCAAAGGACCGACGCTTCGAGGATGCAGTGAAGCTGGACGTGACAGAGCTCGCACTGGCGACGGTGAAGGACCTGGCGGTGGCCGTCCTCAACGTCAGGCTCTGTCGGTGCACCCTCGCCGCAGCGCGGAGAGGCTGGCGGCGTGCCAGAAACATGGTCGTGTCCTTGGCCTCTCTTTGCGCGCGCGGAGTAGTCAATTGGAGTGACTGGAAGTCGTTTGCCCGTAAAAGCCTTTGGTGTTTTTCTTTTTGGGCGCACAGAGGGGAGGAAAAAAAGAAGATCCAAGATGTATCTAAACCCAAGAGATAATAAATTCGGAGCACTGGCCGATGTGTCACTGGTACTTGTCTATGCACGTCTTTTGGCCCACTATCTTTAGTGCCACCTTTTTTTCTGCCGGTATCAGGTACCCACTGACTCACCGTCTGGCTTTTGGGGGATCTACATCGGCGCTATCTTCCTTGAGCTCTTTTTGGCGGTGAAAAATGTTGAACTGTCGTCCCCGCCGATATCGTCGGCAAGCTGTGAATCGCGGGGTTGAGTCACTGAGATGAATTGGCCAATGGCAGCTGCGCGATTAACTGGGAGTTTGTCCAGGTGCTGTGAAAAAAATAAATGAAATGAAAAAAGATGCACCTAGATGCCGCGATGATTTGGATTGGAGGTCACCACTACTTTGAGATGAGTGTATATTCTCCTTCAGGATATGTATCCGCTACTTTGGATTGCCTCTGCCATGCACAACCTCTGACGTAGGTTGAACCTATCGCGACATATCGGGCGTTGCATTAAGTGACATTATGCCATCAACTACTGCTAAGGGCCATTCTACATGCTGCCAGAAGACTAAAACAATGCTACTGTGTCCCTTGGATGGATAGAATAGGCATGGCACTATCACCAGTGGTTGGAATCAAGGACCAGGAGGTGAGGGTGATCGTCTCTCGCATGCCATTCAACTCTCGTCTATAACTCGCCACCAATGTGTTCTCCGTGCTTCCTAACTGTCATCGAGACTTGTGAAGCAGGTCCATTAAACCTCCTGTGTAGACAACCCATGCCTTAGTCACGCCAATGACACGCTCTGTCCCTCCCTGACGTATTGCCTCCCATTCTCACAACCGAGCTTCACAAACCCCTATGCATCACACACCCAGGTGAAAACACCCAGCACACCTCACCTCGGCGCCCCAGGCAGCGGCCTCGGCCCAACAATCTGCCTCCTCCCCGCCCCGATGCCCTGATTCCCCCTATTCTGCCCGTCGCCCCCCGTATACCCGCTCCACTGGCTGACGTCCCACCTCCCGCCGACGCCGTCCACCTCCCCCCGCGCCGCCCTGGTGGCCGTCTCCTTCTGCGCCTCCTCCCACTCCCGCTGCCGCTGCCTCTCGAGCTCCATCTCCCGCTCCAGCAGGCTCTGCTTCTTCGCCGCCGGCTTCGCTGCTGGAGTCGTTGTCGCGGGACTCCCGCCGCCGTACCGGTCCGGCCGCGCAAAGGGGCTGTTGTTCTGCGGGGAGCGGACGGCCACGCCCGCTGGCGGGGACCGGATTGCCGGAGGGATGCCGGCTGCGGGCGGTGATCGCGCCGCGTTGGCGGCAGAGGATGGCGGCGGTGTGGATGCGTAGGCGGTAGGGTCCGGCAGCGGACGGGAGCCCGTGTGGTGTTTCCTGACGGGGATGATCGGCGGCTGCTGCTCGCCCGTGCGCTGCTTCTTAAGCGGTGCCGATGGCGGCAGTGCGGCCGCCGTCTTCGGATCGGGCAGTGGCCGCGGCGATCGAGGTGGAGGAGGCGGGGCTGCTGTCGACGCAGCGCCGAGTCCGTAGTCCTGCTGTGGCGACGGCTGGCCCCATTGACTGCCTTGGCCGATGTTCGGGCTCGCGAGGGGCGAAACCGAGATGCCGCGGTCGTCCTTGGGCCTCCACGAGTCCTGCCGGCTCGGTGGCCGAGACGCCGGTCGACTGCGCGACCGCCCAGCCTTGGACTTCCTATCTTCCGGACTGTCGGGCTTCCTGCGTGACCGTCCCTGCCTCTCGCGCTCGTACTCGGCCTCCCGCTGTCTCGCGAGCTCGAGCTCCTTCTCCAGCTCCTTAATCCGGTTGCCGTACTCGCTATCATGCGCGCTCCGCTGCGACGAGCCAGGCGACACGCCCTGCTGCTCGGCCTGGTACTGGCTGAGGAACTGCCCCCGCAGCCGCGCATCGCTGTTCCCCCTCGACCGGGTCCGCTCCTGCTGCAGCCGTCTTTCAGCCTCCTCCTCTTCCCTCTTGCGTCTCTCCTCCTCTATTTTCCACTGCCGCTCCTCCTCCTCCCACTTCCGCTTCTCCTCCTCGATACGCCTCGCCTCCTGCTCCCTTAGCCGCCGCGCCTCCTCCTCCCACCGCCTCTCCTCCTCCAACCTAGCCCTCTCCTCCTCAGCCTCCGCCTCCGCCCGTCGCCGCTTCTCCTCCTCCTCCATCTGCAGCCGCTGGCGCTCGGCCTCCGCCTCCGCCTCGCGCCTCCGCTTCTCCTTCTCCGCCATGTTGGGCACGTGCGGACCAGCGCTAGTGATCTGCCGCCGCCCGCCGAACGCGATCCCCAGCGCCCCCTGGCTCGCCCCGCCCATGTACCCGTACTGCGCGATGTTCCACGCCGGCGACGTGGCGCCCTCGTGCGCCCGCGTGCTCCAGCTGCTGACGTTGACCGGCGGCGACCCGGACCCGTTGTGGGTGGGGCTCTTGGTCGGACTCCACCTCCCGGACCCGGAGTCGCCCGTCCGCGAAGCCGTCAGGGCCGGCACCGCCGCCCCGCTACGACCGCCACCGCCACCACCGTACGCCGCCGACGAGGCGTTGCTGGCGTTCGACGTCCCCCGCCCGCGCGAAGGGTCGAAACTGCGGCTCGTGGGCGTCGCCGGCCCCGTCGACTGCGGGCTGAGGACGCCTCCGCGAGAGCTTCGCACTCCGATGGCGGTGGGGAATGCGGAGGGGCTGACGCGGTTGGCGGCGCGGCTGAAGGAGCCGAGACACTGCAGGACTTGGGCCGGGTCTTTCTGCTCGTAGAGGTCGACGGTCAGGAACATGTCGTGGTCCGGGAGGTTGAGGGGCGGCGACTGGCAGGCGCGGAGGAAGTGGGAGATGTTTTCCATCTGGATGAATGGCATGGCGGACTTTTTGAACTTGATGCCGGGAGGTGGGAGGGCGAGGTTTGCTAATCTACGGAGGGGAAGTTCGTCGTTAGCCACTTGCCGCTTCAAAGCTGAGGAGAGAGCGGGATGAGTAGAGTGGCACTTACTTGCACAGGGCTACGCCGTCTTTGAGTCCGTCGAGAAGATCTGACGAGGGGAGACGCTCGCCGAGGATGTTCTCGATCCATCCCTTGGCCTCGTTTGCTGCGGCTGGTGTATACTTGTCCAGGCGCAGCTTGCGCAGGTCCTTATCCAGCGACGTAACGGAGGCCATCGTAGGTATCACTTGTAGGAACCAGCGTCAGGAAAGTGATGGTGAGAGGGTCTCCTCAGTCTCCGGACAGTGCGGAACAAGCGAGAGGAGGACGCGTGGTCGCCAGTTTGGAGACGTCAGGCACGAATATTCTGGAGGCGGTTTTACTTGGTAGGTGTATGATATAGGTAAAGGCTTCGGTTGCAATACTGAGATCGATAGGATCGTCTGGCAGCGTTTCAGTGAGATGTCGCATTTATTTCATTGAATATGCTCTAGGGTCGAAGGAATAAAAGGATGGCCGAGATTCAGATGGCGCATAAACAATCGCATTCAATTTCCCGACATCACCGCGAGAGCAGCCCCGCCATCTTGTGCGAAGCCACAAAAGTGACGTGGTTGGGGTACCTGTGGCTGGTGAGTGGCTGTGCTTAGACATGGCTAGGGTTAGGGTCTATGGTATAGATCTAATGAGTATGGTTGCCAGGTTAGGACCATTCAGACCTCACTGGAATGACAGAGGGAAACGAATACGAAGTATAGGTCGCGGCTATAAATATACCAGGAAGCCCAGTCTCTATTGCGTTTTATCAGTTGGTTAAAATAGATACACCATTATTGAGGTAACAACTCGATCGAAGGATACATCTGGATGCACCCCCCGCCCATAACATCCTCACCCTCCGAAGTCGACAAGAACAGCCTGCTGTCGCTGCACAGCAAGATATTCTTCCTGCCGTCCGCGTCGAGCAGAAGCTGGTTCGTGACCGGGTCGACGCACGCCTTCACGTGCTCTCATTGCTATGGTCCGACGTAATGGACGTACCTCACATTAAGGAAACTGACTTATTTGTGTATGATATGTCTTCTATAGCCTCCTAAGAATTCAATCTTGCTGGAAAGTTGCGTGTTCTGTGCCTACAAGTAGATTAATAAGTTGAGATTTCTGTGGCTATGGCTTCTAAGGTTCAGAATAGGCGGTATATCAACAACCCTCCATAGGCGTAGGTGGTCTGAGGACTGCCCTGACCCCCGATCAACAACTTCCCATTGGAGGCTTGTAGCCCTACCTGTGAAGCCTGAGCATCGCCAAAAGACTGAAGTAACGTTATTCCTACAATGGGTATTCATTTGCGGTGAACGTCGCCTGTTGTTGCAATTGATAGACTTGTGTTGACAGGCTGTGAGATTCGGTGCCGTGGGATATTTGGGAAAAGTGAGTCAGTCAATTCGGAGCTTGGCTCAGGAGCAGCGCCCAAGCATCTCGGGTTCTTCCTCCCTAATACCAAAGCTGTTACTCAACATCGCCACCATCCCGACGAGTAAAAACATGATCCGGGAAATGAATGATTCTGGCATGTCTCCGGCACTTGGCACACAGATCGAAATCGCGACAAGTGGGATGATCGCTTTGGCAACTATACCAATATCGTACGCTCTCGCGAAGGGACTGGGATTACAGGCATGTTAGTTTCTAGGTACCTAGACAGTGAGAATCTCGCAGACGTAGATTCCGACGAATGCTATAAGATATCAACGGGACTTACACAACAGCAACAACCGCAATACCTCGGCATGTTGAGATCGTCTTCCGACAACTCCTTTCCGCCTGTGGGCTCGTCTTTGACAGAGTCCGGCTTGTTGTTCTCATACGCGACTCGAATCTCTTGCGGAACCTCTTGCTCCCAGCAGTTGTGCACGGCAATATAAGGTAGCCATCCACGGGGATTGGTCGCCGATGCATCGGGACGGGCACCGACCTTGACCAGACATTCGACTATGGCTCGATCTCTTGATCGGCACGCCCAGTGTAGGGCAGTCCATCCATCCACATCGGTCAGTTCTAGGCGGTCCTTCGGGTCTCCTGTGCTCCCGCGACCCAGAAGATTCAGCACAAAGCTCGACTGACCTGATCCACAAGCTAGATGCAGCGCAGTGCGGCCTTGGTGGTCCCGGGAGAGAAACGTCGAAGTCTCTGATGTCAGTTATCGAGCCATCTCCCACTCGCCCTTCATCGCAGAGAGGTGCAAGGGCAACCGGCCCCTCTGATTGCTCGAGCCCGGCGCCTTCGTTGCTGAGCATTGTCAAGAGAATTTTCATCTTCTCGATTCCCTCCTTCTCATCACATGCTGCAGCCTGTATAGCCGTGCCATAAAACCCCCCCGTGTCATTCACATCCACCCGCCCCTTGACAATCTCGCAAAAGGCCTGCAGAGATTTGACAGCGCCATACGCAGCGACCTTCTCCAACAGCATGCCCATATCCTTACGACTAAGTCCCAGGACATCATCAGATGTAGTATTTGAGCGCAGTCCATATTTCGCATCCCAAACCTCTAGTGCCACACGAAAATATATATTATGATACTCCTCCACCAACCACGTCAACAACTTCCCGGGACTCTCAATCTCCTGCGGCGGCGGCCCAACTTCCGGCCTCGTGGTCTCAAAGTGCTGCAGCAAGACACGAAACACCTCCGGCGAGGAACCACGGACGCTAAACCGCAAGATGTCGTCGTAGTGCTTCCAAGAGATCGGCAGCTCCGTTGATGCGCCGTATTCGAGCAGCAGTTTTACCACCGCCGGCTGTTTCCGCCATACGGACTCGGTGAGGATGGAGCGTCCCCAGGCGGTGCGGGCGTCTATTTCGGCGCCGGCGTCGAGGAGGAGACGCATGGCATCGAGGGCGGAGTTTTGGGCGGCGAGAGCTAGTGGGGTGATGCCTGGTCCAGGACTGGTGTCGTTGGGGTTGCTGTGGCGGAGCAGAAGGAACTGGATCGTGCGCAAGTCGTTTCGGGAGGCGGCGTGGTGGAGCGGGGTTAAGTAGGGCTCGTTGGTGTTTTCGGGGTCTCCGGCTTGGAGGAAATCCCGGTGGGACGAAGGCTCGAGTTTCACTGCACGTGTTATTATAAGGTCCATGGCGTCGACGAGACCCCTTTTGGCTGAGCGTGAGAACTCGGACTTGAGTTCTGGGACGGAGAGGCTGGGGAGTAAGAGGTCGAGCATCTTGAGGTGGCCTCCGAGAGTAGCTGCTGTCACTGGTGTCTCGGCTTGTTCATCTAATGCCACGAGGTTGAAGGTGAGTCCGTCGTCCTTGTCCACAAAGTACTTGACCACGTGGGTGTGGCCGTGATGACAGGCATAATGCATGGCTGTCCGTCCCGATGTGGGAGGAAAAGGATCGAACCCCTGAAAATGAGGCTATCGCCAACCCCTGTATCCTGAAAACTTCGAGATCCTTCCNGCCAAGACCTGGTACCGGGGCTCTGAAACTGCAAACCCCTGCAGATATCTGCAGCCCTCTGTGTATATAGAGACCCTCGAGTCCCTCAAGATACACGTTTAGGAGGGCTGAACCAGTCAATCAAGAAACTGTTTTCCACACCCGACTTATCGATGTCCATGCGCTTGGATGTCGGATATAGTTCCTGAACAAGGTCCAGGCGGCCCATCCGTGCGGCGAGATGCAGCACCCTTCTGCCGTCCTCGTATTTAATATCGTTTGGGTCGTGGAGATTCTTCCTAATGTATTGGTACACTGAAAGCGGCATTCCTTGAGTGGCTACGAGTGCAAGCAGCAAATCACCAATGAGCTTATCGGCATTATCTAGGAAGTCGGCTTCCGCGTCTAGTCCTTCTGTACTTCCGGGGTTCGAAATTCCGTCCTCATCCTCGTCGGAACCATCAAACTCAACATGCCTCTCGTCGCGTTGGGCAGAGCGGCGTGGAATACTCATGTACTCGGCCATCACTTCTTCCATGAACTTGTGGTAAACTTTTCGGGCAACTTCTTCTCGTCCGCTCCTAACCGCCAAAACTGCAGCCGATTCGGCACCTTGGCGTCTCTTGAGGGTCACCTTGTAGCCGCTTTCGAGAAGGCTGGTTACAGTCCTAGAGAAGCCTGCTCTGCACGCTATTTGCAACGACGACATGTCTTCTCGGCTGTCTTCAGTATTATCGGCGGGAAGGTTCACGGTTCAAAGAATCTCGGTTATCTCGTGAAGCCCCCGACTGGCGGCGGCTCGGAACGGACTGATGATCGGACTCGTGGGCGGCGTCGTTTCGTCCAGTACGGCGGCATCTTGAGATCGGATTGCTAGAGTACGCACGAGAGATGCCCAGCCTTGATGGCAGGCAACATGTGTGAAATTCCAAGGGTATTCCCTTTCGAGTTGGAAGGCTTCGTTGGTACCCCAGTCCAATATCTTCTCTGTAATTTTTATGTCGCCGTATTGGCAAGCCACTTGCAAGGCGGTTCCAAGGCCTGAAGTGGATGTGTCGATCCCCGTGAATCCGAGGGGCCGGCGAGGGGTAAAGAGGAGGAGTTTGTCAACTGCGTCCCAGTTTCCCATTGCGATTGCGGCCAGGAGAATGGTGACAAAGTTGTGACTCAGGAAATCGGCATCGCCAACTATATTGAGGCCCTGAAGCAGCTGTTCTCTCATCGTGCTGTTGAGAGATGCGCTTGCCGTACCCCTTTAGAGTATTGTAAGCCGCGTTGAGGCCTCGTCCGCTGTGGCAGCCTGATCAAGAATGAAGTTGACATAACTTTCTCCGGCGAGAACAGTGCTGGCAATTTCACTCAGTCTCCAGTCAAGGCTATCCTGCGCATTGAGTGGAAGTATTGACATTCTGTACGAGAGGTAGCAAGCCTGAAAAGGCCGAATTTTGAAGGTCTGCTGAATGTTTGTCGGAAGAATTCTTGATTCTGGCTTCCTCACTGATATCCCGAGACCAGTTCGAAGAGACGAGATGGCGAATCCAAGCGTTTTGGTCGAAATCTGGTGATGTGCAGAGCATGGCGGCAAACATTTCCTCGGTAACTCCAGAGCTAGGTTCAACCGAAGACATTCCTCGTTTGAAATGTTCTATCCAGTATTTCATTGCGTAGGTGAGGAGATCATTGGTACCGTTATAACTCTCGGGACGGGCCGTGCTTGCAACCTGAAAGCAAGGGGCAACAACGCGGAAGCACGCACGGCTGAGATAAAGATGGGGACACTCTCCCTCGCCAAAGTGTTGGGCCCAACTCCTTTGAAGATGCAGTGAAAGTTCTGGTGCAGTCCGAACAACTGGGGCCTTTACGCGCAGCAGACCTGGTAAAGCAAGCTCCAAGGTCGACATCATAGCTCTTCCGCGCCGCGAGCAAGCGCGCAAGGTGTCGCCGTCGGCACAGGCAACTTCCAAGGCCGCTTCCATCTCCGAGAATGATAGGGGACGCACTGCGAAAGATGCCCATGCCAGGACGCGTAGCTCCCGGGACACGTTGGAACTGACACATTTGGAAAGCATCTCAATCGAAGCTTGTGACATACCGTTTACGAAATCGACGGGCTCTTCACCTGGCGAGCTCTGCAAATTGTTATCGTCCGACTCTGGCGAAGGACTGGCGGCATATGAAACCTCCCGTATCGCTGAAAGAGCAATCTCAGCCCCTTCGTTCGTGATAACGAGCAGCCGGAATGGAATTTCCGACGCCTCCATCAAACGAAGTAGCTGGACGGCGATATTCTCTTGGGAGAGATTGCCGGGGGCAAGATGAAATAAGCAAAATGTAGTCCCGTGTCTGGGTGTGAGAAACAAATTTCTCAGGAACCCGATGAGCGCCCTCAGCTCCCACTGCGCATTCAGTCCCATGATGGACGTCTCGGAGATTTGGATATAAGTGTCTTGCCCACAGCAACATGCTCGGATGCTGCTCTAGGAACTGCAGGCACAACAAGGCCAGGACATGTTGCTCGGTGACACAATCTTCTCCGGGGCCTAAGCGGAGGATGATGTGGTCGTCGGGTCGGGCTTTGTCATGGATTTGGGACGCAAGTAAGTCAAATAGCTCATCGAAGTTTAGTTCTCCAGAGAGCACGAGACGTAAAGCGCTAGGGCCCAATCCCTCTCGCCATGCCACAACTTTTTTGTCGGCGAGGTAGTCTCCCACGTTCTCAGTCTCTTGAAGATGCTGGGCTGCTGTGAGGATAGGAGATTTGGGGATCACGTGTCGTAGTGTCTCGAGACAGAATCGATATGGTTTGCAATGTCCTTTTTCTCGGACAAAATGGTTTAGCTTATGTCAAGCTCTTGGTCAGATAATGGTGACTTACGAATTGCCACGTCAAGCATCTTGGATCGCAGATATTCCTCTTCTTCCGATCCAAGGCAAATAGCAAGTTGATAGTGACTGCGATCCAGTAGTAGCATATCTTCCCTTGGGATGTCAAGAGAAGCAGATGAGGGTTGAATAATCTGAATTCGCAAGTGTCAGATGTGAAAGACTCAAACTGGCAGTTCGCCCCCGAACGAAACGAAGAAACACTCACCAATTTCCAACTAGGCGAGTCGACAACCCTCTGACACACATTGAGAACTCGCAGCCCAACTTGACCAGTGACCACGCCCACAAAGTCATCGTTCAGTCCGCGATAGTGGTTTGCCATTCTCTGTACGTAGCTCGGCACCCAATCGCCTGGTGGCCCTCTGAAGCACGAGTGGATGGCGGAAAGAATGTTGGCGGACCAGTCTTGATGTGGAGTTCCGTGAAAGACCTGTTTACCAAACGGAGTTAACGCCACATTTGAGAGTTCTAATGATTCGGGGGGCAAATAAAGAAACATACCACAAGGCTGGTCGCATCCAGGATCGATTTGTACTTGTCATCCTCAGAGCGTGATGCCAACACCAAGGCCTTGATAATGGCAGACATAGAGATGCCAACTGTCAGCGGTGTGTATCTCCAGCATGTTGACATAGAATTGACAGGTTTGTGTATGTTTCCAGGGGCTCACGTACCTCTTTGACAACACATCCGCCAACATCATAGGCGAAGAACATGATTGTCGGATAAGCTTGTCTGTCGGACTGAGAGGTAGATAATTCTGGTAACTCACGGACCAGCAGGTTGAGAAGTTTGGTAGCAGCCTCAGCTAAAGTCTGCTCGGTCGCGGAACTGCCCACTACTTGTGCTGGAGAATATCTAAAACGGCTATCGCCTGTCGCCGAGATCGTGGTTGGCGAGAGGAAAAGGTCCCGCTGCCAGAGCTGCGGAAACGTCTCCCCGTCGATCCCATGGACGCGAACCACGCTGTCACCGCATTTTAAGCGATGGTAAAGGCCAGTGCAATATGAGGGTTCACAACGTACTGGGCCTCTAGTGACCACGACACATCGGGCATGGGGACGCCGGGAAGACTGAACCCCGGCGGCTCCTGCCACACTGGTGGGGGTGTGCCGAGATCCATCTGGACGGTCCGGTAAATGCCCGCTTGCAGAGGAATTTGAGGTGAGAAGCTTGGGCGGCGGCGGAGGTAACACCCGGCCTTGTAGAAAAGCTGTGAGGTGCAAGCTCCTTTGGGCAAGGGGGAAAAAAGACTCAGCGGAGATATTAAAGATAGGTAGGCCAATTCCGGTAACAAGTCCAATTGCCGCTACGAGCGTTGAAGTTGCAAGCGTAGAAGTTAAGTCAGACAGGTGGTTGAGCGAGAGTGTGGGAATCAAGGTAGGTACGGCCGAGGAGACAAGACCCCAACGGAGCACAGTACCTAAAATCGGAAATTGCAAATCGAGTCACTTGTACACAGATACCTATTATCGGCATAGTACGAAAAATCCAAGGGATAATAACGTCTGGTCCTCGCTTCCTTATAATACTTTAAATACCCTACTTAGGTAGGTAGGTACCAGTGGTAGAGATCTTCAATTTTCAGACACCAGCCTCGTGAGGTTTTGTTCACCCGTGCCCTAAACACCTCCGTACAACACGAGTTATCCGGCCACTGGGCGCTCGATGTTGGAAGTGCCGTGGCCGATGCAGTTCCGGCAGTTAGAATGCTTCCCCTTGATTTGGCTTAGCTGACTTTGTGGCTTCAGGGTTGATATGCACTGCTCTGGTCCAGAACAGGCTACACATCAACAGAGCGAACGGAAGAATAACGACGCACTCGGCCAGAGTTGTGGTTTATTATTAGTCCTGTCAGTCAAGTTCATCGTGATAACATGAAGGGAGTACTTGAGCACGCCCCCTCCGCATGGCGCGATCGGACTTGTAGCACCGGAGGGGACGTTGTGAACGCCGGTGTGCTCACTTGTCGACCGGAAGCTTCATTTCTCATTTTAAGCCATGAGACACCGTCTACCTCAACGCCGACAGAGTCAGCCCGTCATCTGACACATTTGTGGACCTCAAACGCCAACGAACATCTTCATGAGTACAGGTGGTTACGGCGCCTACGATTGTCAGGCATCGGACTCCTTTTCGGAGCTGGTCACCGAAGCCCTTGCCCTCGTCGCTCTGGGCAGTCTAGACAACGATGCCGCTGACGGGGATTGGATGGTGGAATATGATAAACCGTCCGACAGTTTCAGATCCTGGTGTGTCAAACAAATCGTGGAGTCCTTCAACTAAATGATCGATTTTGGGGATAGGGGTGAACAAGTCGTCCCAGCGGAGGAGCGGAAAAGGCTGCTCAAGTTTCTCATTTGCGGACGACGAAATTGGGGTGCGCTTGCGATGAGCGATCTGGTGGACAACGGCAACACGCCTCTCCATGGCGCCAGCGAAGCGGACCTGAGAGCCAAAGAGCGCAAGAAGGTCCCGAGGTTTTCGGCTTTCCTTTGCGACCTCATGACCGACGGCATTGACGCCGATGAGCTCAGTAGGGACGACGCAGCGCGCATCGTCTCCCAGACCGACAAACAAAAGGCAACATGTCTGCACTTGACTTTGATGAAGGATATGCCCGATATATCCGTCAAGCTGATCCGCCTCGCCGACCGAAGGACTTTTGAGCGCTGCAGGGATCCGAATGGGAACACGCCCCTGCACGACGCCGTCGACTTCCGATTCAACGCGTTCGATCAGGAGGTCTCTGTGGGCCGATTCCTCAACCAAGCCCCCCGGTGCGAAACTGCGGCTCTGCAAACGCCCATGATGGCTGATTTGGGCGAGGAGGCAAAAACCAGCGGAAGCGGCCGGTGACGAGCACCACATTGAGTTGCTGCGAGCGCTGCCTCGCCATCGACACAAACCATCGATATCACAAGGCAAGACACCTCGACCATCATCTGTGGTCTTTTGAACAAATGGTCGTCCGCATTGAAAATCGCCAACAAGGCAGGCGAGCCGCCGTATGCTTACCACGTTCGGGCCCGAGAAGAGTACCGGAAGGCACATCCCGAGGCCGACAAAAAAGTGCATGGAATCTTGCAGAATGAGCACCAGCAACAAAAGGCAGGCAGGCGCGTGGCCCGGCCCGTCATGAATCTTGATTCCCCAAAGCTCGAAGCAGGTGCGCCGACAGCTCCCAACATCGAGGCCCGACTCACGAAACACGGATCCATGTCGCCTGCGGAGGGTCTCGGCGCCAGCGCAGCCCCAACAACCATTGACAATCGTACCTCCGATTGCTTCCGCCTCTCCGCGGACATTGAAGAGATCCCTTGGAAGTCCGCCTTTGGTTTCGACAGTTACCCTGATGCACGAAAATGCCTTCTCCCCACCGTGTCTGGGCCCTATGTGGCCGAAACGCTTCCCAATTCTTCACAATCTGCCAGGGAGAGTGACTACAACTCCCCCTTCAGCAGCAATTACGATCTCCACCAAACCTTCAAGCCCAACAAGCGCGTAAACGTTAGAACCATGGAGAGCTACAAGCACTTTCACTTTTGCTCCACCATGGCCCTCGTGCATTTGCATTTGACGCTCGATCCCGGCGTGGAGGAGGATAGTCTGCTGTCACCGGAACAGTTAAGAGACAGGGTGTCAAACATGCTGGTCGATCTCTTCAAGTGGTCGAAGGGGGAGAAGAAGGTCAAGCACATCTTGATGCTAGTTGTCGAGGATAACCCGCGTGCCCTTGCAGCAAGGCCACGGTACGGGAGTGTCTGAGCATGGTTGGCGATATCCGCTATCTCAACTGGCAACGACCGAAAAGCGCTTCGGAACCCAACTCATTGGCCAGGAGGGCAGAGACGAGACCTGATCGCGCACCAGGCGGCGCGCTACATTGCCCTGTTGTCCGCTTCAGCTGCTGGAGCGGACCTTCCTTACGACCCGTGGCGCCTGTTAGCAAAGGACTAGACATACAGTCTAGTGTACCTGCTCCACGAGGACGCATCGACCTTCTTGCCGTCCGGCCCCGCAGCCAATCACTTCGGTATCTTCCAGCGATCGGTAGGCATGATGGCCGGGCCATATAGCGGGCGTCAGGCGCTTGCGGGTGCTCAGGTGTTTCAGACACCTCTGTCAAGCCGTCAGGTACTCTCTTCTTAGCCGATGGCGATTGTTCGATCTTGACTGTGGCCAGGAGGCTCCATTCAGTTGAGGGGCTTCTGCCGGTGCGGTCAAGCCACGGTCCCCAGCCACAATGAGCCACAGGTTCAGGAACGCTTTGCTGCAGCGGGGGGCTAGAATACGGGTGAAGGGGCAGAATGCAAAATGTCTGGCCATCACATCCAGAGAAGACAAAAATGGACAATTGTATTTGAAACGCAAGCATGAGTGCGTTGGGACAGCACTGTGCAACCGTGAATCGGGTGCCGCTCTGGAGTTCCTGAGCTGTGAAGTGACTTTTGACAGGTACTCAATGGCTCGAACCAGAATTGGCACCCAGAATGGCAAAACATGACTTTTTCCTATAGAGTTACAAGGTTAGGCAGGTAGTCTTACTGTTTTACCGAGCTGAGGCGGCCATCAAAGGTGGGCGTCATCAAGGTGGTAAGCAATCGGCGCGATGACCTCCGGCGCGTCATCTTATGATATCAGAGATGCATTCTGACCATCAACCTCAACACTGAAAACCGAAAAGACGGAATATCCACTTAGAAAAAGACTCGACAAGAAAAAGAAAATAATGTACCGTCAATATTAACGCGTCAAGATCCCGCCTCTGCGCTGCTTCAATGAAGGTCCTCATCTCAACCATGCCCTACGCGGGCCACTTCAACCCAACTCAACCCATCGCCAAGGAGCTGGTCCAGCACGGCCACGAAGTCGTCTGGATGACCGGACCGGCCTACGAGCCCAGAGTCGTGCAAGTCGGCGCCCAGTTCGTGCCAATGTCCGACGATGCGGTCATCCACGACGAGGAGATCAAGCCCGACCCAGGCACGTCCGGTCTGGCCAAGATCATCACCATGCTGCGCAAACTCTTCCTCGACCGCGTGCCAGCCCAGGTGCGCGACTACCAAGCCGTTCTCAAGACCTTCCCCGCAGACATCCTGCTCGTCGAGTTCGCCACCTACGGCGCACACGCCCTGCACGACCTCACCGGCCTACCCTACGCCACCCTGGGCATCAACCCGCTCGTGACTCTAGACCCGGAGGTGCCTCCTTGGGGGACCGGCAAGCAGCCGCCCACCACCATCTTCGGACGCCTCGCCAACATGGCGGCCCACAAGGGCGCAGACTGGTTCTTCTACTCCAAGATGACCGCTATCCTCAACCAGAAACGCGCCGAGATCAACCTCGCACCCCTCAAGCCCGGCGAGACCTTCGCGACCGTCGTGCGATCTCCCATCCTGCACCTACAGATGAGCACCCCGGCCTTTGAGTTCCCGCGCCAGAACCTGCCCCCCTCAATCAAGTTCGTGGGCCCCCTCCTCCCCCTGTTCGACGAAGCCTCCTTCCAACCCCCAGACTGGTGGGACGCCTTGCTCGCCCACCCGCGCGAGAAGGTCATCCACGTCACGCAGGGCACCATCGCGACACACCCTGAGAACCTCCTCCGGCCCGCCATCCGGGCCCTCTCGTCGGAGACAGACCTCCTCATCGTCGTGACGGGCAAGGACCTCGAGCCGGAGGACCTCCTCGCCGCCGACAAAGACAAGCCGCGCAATGTCCTGACGGCGCCCTTCGTCCCGCACGCCAAGCTGCTCCCCCACGTGGGCGTCATGGTTACCAACGGCGGGTACAACGGCGTGCTGGCGGCGCTGAGCCACGGCGTGCCCATGGTGTGCGCCGGCAGGACGGAGGACAAGGCCGACGTGTGCAGCCGCGTGGCGTGGAGCGGCGCCGGGATCGATCTGCGCACCGACAGGCCGAGCGAGAGGGCGCTGCGGGACGCGGTGAGGAGGGTCGTGGGCGACGGGCGGTATCGGCAGGCGGCGGAGAGGGTGAGGGATGATTTTGCGAGGCATGACGGGCCTGCTGAGGTGGCGGGGGAGTTGGAGAGGGTCGTGAGGGAGACGGAGGAGAGGAAGGGAGAGAAGTGAATACACGGGTAGCGCAAGCCGCCGAGCGGAGGTACAGGATGTAATTGTAGCGATTTATGTGAGGTAATTTTGGTTTGATAGGTATGAGGAACTATTTAGATACAGTAGGATAAGACATGGTCTGAAGAATATATTCCACTCCCGAAAGCTGCCCTTTACATTTTGCAAGTTTCAACCTGTATCTCTGCCATTCAGACGCCAAGCTTCCTCGCTTTGCCAATCCAAGGACCAACCAGGTACCGGCAAGAGACAAATAAGGCCAACTCCCTCTCGTATCAACCCTCTAGACGACCACCGGAACGCCGAGCACAAAACCACATCAGATCCTCCAAAAAACTTACACAACCAGATCCCAACTCGAACCCAGTGATACACCCTTGTCTTCCACAGAAACATTATCGCCTATTTTACATGTCGATAATTGTAAATGGACAGAGGCCGATCTGTTGGGTCATAACTGAGCGGGCAGCCGACATGGACGGCGCAAATCCGGACACTGGTATCGGTAGATGTCGAGCACATCCCTGATGACAGCCATTCTAGACATTGCTGTGCCGTGGCCGCTTGCGGGCGCTGCCGCTCGCGGGGTGCAGTTTCTCGTTCTTTTCGCGCTTGAGCTTCTCGTCCAGGACACGGGCTGTTGTAGAGCATCAGTACCATATAACACGACCAGAGAGATCACGACCAAAAAAGGGACAACATACTAAGCACGTCGTATCCAAACTGCGGGAACTCGAGACACAAGCTGCGGAACTCGGCCTCGGCCTCGCTGCGGAGGGTGTGGCTGCGCGTGGCCTAGAAGTTTGCGATGGGGGCGCGGATGGTGGTGTCGGCGGGGCTCGTGAACTCGTAGACGTAGCGGGCGTAGGCGATCTCGCCCTTGGCGGTGGAGCTGACGCAGTGGATCTTGGACGAGGCCAGGTTCTTGAGCTTGTCGAGCCCGAAGCGCTCGGCCAGCGTGTAGACGCGCGCGTGCTTGAGCAGCTGGTCGCCCGTGTCGTCGACTTTTGGGAGGGCCGGGTCCGACTCGAGCGCGCGCTGGCCGGGCACCTTGCGCGGGAAGTACTCGCCCGTGTAGAGGAACTCGAGGAAGCAGCCCACGGCGTCGACGTCTTCGTTGGAGAGCTCGATCTGGCGGGGCTGTGTGGGGGAGGGTGGGTGGTTAGCGGGGGTTGTCCGGCTGGGGAAAGATAGGCGGGGCTGAGGGGCTGTAGGGGAAGAGCTGCGACACTGTGGGAGTTTGACTTACGCTGCCGTCATTGGCGAACTCGGCGCAAGCTTCGGCAAAGAACGGCCTCTGCGTGAGGAGGGACTGATGCGCGGTGAGGATCGTCTCGCTGTCCCCGCTGCCGACCAGGAGAGTCACGACGGGGCTCGTCAGGTACTGGATGAAGGTGGTGCGCGGGACGACCGGCGCATCCTCAGGCCCGTCCTCGGCAAAGGGGAGGTCGGGAGCGCCATTGGCAGCGGCAGCCGCCTCCTCCCCTTCGATCATCTCGACATCGGTGCCGGGAGCGACAGGAGTCTCCTCGAATGGCGTCTCCTCTGCGAAGCTGTCGGCAATGGTGTGCTAAAGAGTGTTTGGGCGGGTAATTGACACGCTCGAAGGGAAGGCGAGGTGGTTGAATGAGGCTGTATGGACGGTCAAATGGATGTCACGACGAGAGGAAGGAGCTCGGATCAAGTCTCACGGTCGCGGTTGCCGGAGAAGAAGCTTGGGCCATGTATCCCAATTGACAGGGGCTCAAAGGGTCCTTGTGGGGGGAAGGAGCTTAGCTTCACTCTAGCGCCAAACCTTGTTTACCTGACAGCAACTTCATTTTGGACCTCAACCTCAACAGATGTACTCCATCATGTTACACTTGCTAAACACGCCTGAGTCTATTTATTTGGGTATCTCCTTGATCTGTAAGCTGATAGGCTCCCGCTGATAGGCTCTCGCTGATAGGCTCTCGCATGGCGACAGGAGGCATCACGGTCTAGCATTTTCGACTCTACACCACATGGAGGATAGACCACGTGTTGGCTGACACTGAACGGTCTTAGGATGTTAGGCCTGACCGGTATACGATAGGTAGAACCTTGTTGATATGGCGCAATGGATGCACCCGCGTGTCACTCTCTACTGCCACAGCCTTCGGCTCGAAGTCAAACCTCGTTTCGATTGTGCACCCGAAGTCCTCACCTAGGAGTTGAGCAAGGGGAAATTGTTGGTATAGCTGGAGCTGTCTTTTCGTACTAGCTGGTTGTAAGACTGCCCTCATGATGTGGCACCACCTTCGCCTCCCGTGTTTCCGCTGCTTGTCCCAACAAACACGACGAGAACCGCAGCATACGTGGCCGTCGCCACCAGCGTCTCCACGTTCGACACGCGGACGACAAAAGACAGGACAAGAACGAAGAGAAGCACTGACAAAGATACTGTGACGAGACTCTTTGTCTGAGATTGATGCAACGACATGATAACCATGGGAACAATGAGGAACGACCCCCCCGCGACCGCCACGAGAAAACGTGCCAGCCTGTCCACTGGTGTCGAGACCGCTCTTGGCAGCTGTCCCTCTGCATATTCCTTCTTCCGCTCGGCCTTCTCGTGGTTAGAGTAGGTAAGCCAGGGGGGGAGATGTCGCATCAAGGTCTTGCGCAGCGGTTCGATGGTCGTGTGCGCATCTGTGTCTTCGAAGAAGGAATAGTGCGAGGAGAACGGATCATTGGAGTCGCTTCCGAGTCCGGGAGACTGGAAGAACCCTTTCAGGAGGAGCTTCTCCGGCGCATCTCCTTCTTCGGAACTGCTTTCTTATTGCGCATATCCTTGTAGTCACGGATCGCAGATGCTGGTAGGATATGTCAACGGCGTAATGGAGACTTCAACAACAACTTCCAGCCTACCATAGTCTCTCAATCTCAGCTGTAAGGTCTGCCTGTTGTCTTTCGATAGCAACTCATCGCGGCTAATATCGCTCTTCAAATGGATCAGGTCTAGCTGGATCTGCGTGATATTGAGACGATGTAAGAACTCGAAGCGAAGAAAATGAAATTCTTCCTCGTCCTCAAGGGACTCCCCAACGTACTTGACAAAGCTTCTGCCATCCACTTCCATGGTCTTGGTCTGTTGTCTACTGCAGTTTTTATGACCGGGGTCGATGCGTTCTGTGTTCTCATTGAGGTTGGGACATCATTGTCGACGGCTGAGCTGGCCTGCTTGTGTGGGTGTGTTCCCCGCTGCTGCCTTGGAGCCCGACCAGTGATGCCCGACCAATGATGCCTTAAAAGGACACAGACTTATCTCCGCTAAGCGCGCGCGTCTTCTCCCACTTCTGCCATTGCTTTTGCATCCTCAGCTTCTAGTCACCGAATCAAGGGGTGAGAAGTCAAACCGGAATCCAATTGGTCTTGCTTGACACATAATCACTTAATATGGGCAGAAAGACATGGGGAGAGTTGAAAGAATATATAAACAAGAAGAGGGGGAGACCGAGCCTGAAGCGAGGTGGAAAATCTACAGCTGGGAGTTCGCAAACTTCCCTTTCCAGCAATGCCAGCTCTCAAGCATCTCATGGCTCTCAAGCCTCTCATGGCTCTCAAGCCTCTCATGGCTCTCAAGTATCAGATGCATCCATCGATGAGAATTTGTCGCACTCGAGGAGCTCATCGAAGAGCACCTAAAACTCATGAGCCGTCGAGAGGACTGTGGAAGGTTACCTGAGAATCATGGGCCGTATATGCCCAATCTGCTCTGCTTCAGCAAGACAGTTAGTGAGAAAAAGGCCAAGATTACCTTCCCCAGCTGTGAGCCTGAGCCTCTGAGGGATGCTTCGTTGACTAGGTACATGTATACTGATGATAAGCTCTGTTTCCCAGACAATCGAGATAGAGACTTGGTCAACTTGTACCAGGACGTCAAATCTACTTTCAAGGATGTCGCCGAGCGCTGTGAAAAAACGGACAATTGGGCAGAATGGAACGAGACATTGTTGGCTCTCCACAGACGCTTCCAGGACTGCACTGTCAACTTTGACATTGAAGTACGGTCGAAAAGGAAAAGGAGACGCATGCTCCGGGTTGAAGTACCCGAGAAGTTTATGATCCTTAAAAAGCTGGGAAAGTGCCCCGACTGCGAGAGGTGGGCTGATGTGAGCATGATACGTTTAGATCGTTGACGGGCCTAGCTTCCTAACATATCACTTTTAGTGCAATCCAGAACACCACGGCTTTACTTGGGATGAGGCTCTCGCAAAGTTCAGAGCTCGTAGTCCGAGTCCTACAATACAACATTTGGCGCCGGTCTCTCCAACCGGACGAAAGGGCAGCCCCTCTGCGTCTCTCATCGGTTCTCCCCCATCCGTCCACCATGATCCTCAAGAGGTGGACATAGACATGATTACAATTGATTAACCAGATGGTGCCCAGTGACTCGCGGATTCGCACCGCCAAACTGTCGAGCCTTTTCCCAACAAGTGACACTATATACGCCGGCTTGCTAGTGACGATAGCCCTAAAGGTCAACCAGACCGTCAACCGGGGCGCTTCTCCTTTAGGCCAAGACGTGAGACATTAAACAGGTGTAATGCACTCGCCATTATATCTGAAAGCATTGCCTTGGTCCCAAACAAGGTTAATGACTCGCCTACGGTCCTCAGCAGTCCCCGAACCGGGCTCACCCGCGAACATGACACTACGAATGAAATACCGCGGTCACCAGACACACAAAGACAACCCCCTGTTCCTCGGAGTCACGCCGCCAGAGAATACCGTTCGGCCGCGTCCCGTTAAGAGCAAAGCTATCGCAACTCGGGTCAATCAGGTAAAGTTTCGCTTTCGGCCTGCCTTGACCTCTCCGAGGATTATCGGAGCTGTGGTACTCCAACCCCGCACGGTCCCAACGAGCTCCCAAGGGACTGAAACTCTCTTGAGGCGGGTTGAGGCCCTGCAGTCGCTCTTGTGAACTGGCGATGTTGAGCCGGACGTAGTCGGAGATGTGCCGGCCGTGGGGTGCAAGTTCGCCGTAAACTTGCCTGGCCTTGGTCTGCCAGGTGGTTCCGTCGGCGTCGTCGCGGTAGAGGAATACTTTCGTGTGTTGGTCGTAGCCAAAGGGAGTCATACCTGCGATGTCTAGGAGGAGGGGACTGGCCCTTGCATGAGTCGGCATTGTGTTATCTTTTGCGCTGGAGATGAGACGGGAGTTTTGTGGTTGATGCGTGAGAAGATTGATGAAGGACGGGTATGTTGAATGGAAGACCACTTTTGTGCCACGCCGTAATTCAAACACTTTCTGATGTCTGGGCTTCCTGGGCCTATGTAAAAAGCCATCGCTGTTGCTGTCGTACTTCCATAAAGACTTAGTGTTAAGGGAGAAACAGGACTTGAGTTCAGAGCCCCGATTTGCAAAATGTACAGTATACAACACTTCTCTCATTGTAGCGTTGCAGCCATCCCATCGACATTGGTATTGCTATCATGAAAGCTTCTCTCTTGCCAAGAAGTCTATGGCGGACAAGGTAGACTAAGAAACGAGCTTTCCCATATTCTAGGTACTTCCATTTTTAAACTTCGCCGCTCGCCGCCGAACCACAACTGAGCAACACCAGCTCAACATCGATGAGAGGGACATCTGGCTACCCTACCTAGGCATCCAAGGCTACTTGCAGCAAAACATAAGTGCGTTCTCAACCTGATCAATTCTTGACGGCAAGAGACCCAGAATGGCAAGAAGGCAATTACGGAGTCATTAAACCTTGGCAGATCGGGGTCCAGGCAGATCCAGGACAACAACAGAGCCTGAGGTGGCTGGCCACATCCGACGAAGGTGCTTCCTGCCTGAGAAAACCTCTGATCGGATCACTGATGGCAGGTTGCTCTAGCACAAGGTGACTTGCGTACCTACCTTATGGTATCTACCTAGGCAAGGTACCTGATATGGTAAGGTACCTTAGGGAAGGTAAGTACCTTACTTTCCATAAGGTACATACATAAGGTACCTAGGTATTTAGGTTGAAGGCGTACCTGCGGGCGGGAAGAGATTTCAAGTTGCATCACGATCAGGATGAGGGAAGTGGGAAAGCGCAGAGGCGAGGTTAGCATGCGGCTCATTCTACACCTTTTTCATCAGGCAGTAAAACTGACATCACTCTGAATGATGTAGATTCACCATTGGAAGGCACCGTAGGTCAATATCTTACCTTACTAGGGTACCTACAGTCCAAGTATAATGTAAGGCACAGAGCTTCACTGATTGGTCCGGTCCCAGGCTCTCCTGCTACACGATTACTGTGTACCTTAGGGCTTTGAGAAGTACCCCCCCTTTCCCCCTTGAGCGGCAAGGCCGATGAATTTTAGGTCGCGGCGTAACTTCCAGGTTTGAATCAATGGTTCTTGCCGTCTTCCTTCACTACCTTACGTCAGTCTCGGAAGCACCAGGTCGATGCTTCCAAAATTCTGCTGTGGCATCGTACGAGGCATCTCAGATGCCGGAGCCTAGATTCTTCAACCTTTCGTCCCCGTCGTCTTCATCTTCTACCAACTCATGTCGTGACACCGACACGACAGTCTCACTTCTATTCATCTGAGACCACCTTCGTATAGCTCCTCTGCTCCACCTATCCTTTGACATTTCCTCAACGTCAAGCTGAAACAGGGGTTGTCTTTTCTTGACGCTTGCATTCTATCATCCCCATTCCACGCGCTCACCTACCTCACATATCTCACCGATGCCATGCCGGTGCATTCAATTCTCTCGCCTCCTCCGACTGCATCGCCGGCATGGGAATCAGCACTGGACCTCATGTGCCGCCCATCAGTGCCAGGGCCTTGTCTTTATTGGCTTATATCCTTGTCTCCATCACGGATGATCACACCCGAGAAGTTTACTGTGATATTTCACATCGCCCCATCCGCCTCTAATGTGAGTAGTACTGCGTCAATTGCTTTACGTTGCAAAAACTGACCTTGTTCGGTCCTCAGAGTACTGTCTAGCATCTGTTGCCCGTCCAATTCAGCAGTTCACCTCCTTTGTGGGCTGTAGCAACCATATCACTGCGCTCCACCTCGCTACGCATCAACAGCATAGCAAATTTGATCACTACCAAAAGTCCTGGAGGCCTCCTCAAACCTCGGACACGGTCGACATCCGTCACGTTCTGTCATACAGTGCCGAACAACTCTCTGAGAATGACCGCCGGTCTATCCAGTCCTATACGCAGCTTTATCGACCCTTCACGCACTTCCCCATCAAAATCTCTTCCATCCACCACAATATACCAGCAAATCGCCTTCTAGTTCATCACCAAATCCAGCTCTCCTCTCAATACCTTCTTTTATCGTTGCCTATTATCTTGGACGCCCGATAACTACAACTTGCCGGGCGGCCCAACCCATCTGTTGTTGACCCGTTGTTATCGCTCAGTCGTTGTTGCCGGTCAGTCATTGTTGCCGGTCAGTCATTGTTGTCGAACAGTAATCGTTGTGGCGTCTCCATCATCGCCATCACCGGTACGTTTTCCCTCTCGAAATGAACTTTGTTGGCTGCACGGTTTGGCTTGTGAGGCGCATCTTTTGCGTCTTGGCTCCTGGCTCTTCAACCCTTACGGGCCTTGCTCTTTGCCTTTTGGCTAGTCACTATTTGCCTCTTGGCTCCTCTTTTTTGCTTCATAAATACTCTTTCTCCCGCCCACCCGATGACCGCCTTTCATGAGTCTCGCTGCCGGACAGAATGATAGCGCCGTGGCTCTCAAAACTTCTGATCAAAACTACTTCACGAACATGGTTCTGAGTCTCTATGACACCGCATAGGAAGACCGCTCTTGAACGTCTTGATACTCTTTTTCCGTTCCTGAGAACATCTGAGAGAGTGTGTGCCTCTCTTTTGGGGTGTGCTGTGTTGGGTGGTACCGCAACTCTCTTGAGAATGCGTAAGTGAACGTGGAATCTGTCTGCGCACGACAATTTAACTGACAGCCACGGCCTTGCAGAGTCCATGACCACATACCTGAAATCCTGCTTCAAATTGTCTCCGCTTATACTACAGATGTATGAGTCAAGGGTCTGGCGATGTTAGCACCTCCTGAAGTCGGAGACTACGCTGCTGTCACATTGCTCAACCGGCACCTCACTAAACTAAGGCCGAGGAAACCATTGGTAGGAGCATGATGGCAAAGGATCGTAATCACAAGAATACGGACAACAGACATCTTTCTTCTTCTTCTTCTTCTCTTTCTCCATCTTGTTGTAGTTGTTGTAGTTGTTGTTTGTCGTTTGTGTCTGGTTTTCCTATAAACTTGTCAGCTACACGGCGGCTGAAGATCAAGAAAAGAAGAAGAAGAAGAGAGTGAAAAGCACAGGAAGATATATACAAAACAGAACAGTTCCACGCGGGAACTGACGGGCAGTTCTTTCCTGACTAGAGGTAGAACAGGTCAGGTACGGCCAGAGCATGATGCAAAATCACACGGCAGCTGCGCCGGTTTTCCTCGTAGCTTCTGGACATAAGGCGTGAAATATGGAAGGTGCAAGCGTTATGCCCTTCATATGGCGATGGTCATGTCGATTGTCTTATACGTCACAGTGGATTCCATGGAGGCACCTCGTGCGTAGAACTGGAAAGGGCGTCACATCGGGTTGTCACTGACGCCTGTCATGAAAGTTTTGTGTATTACGCGGAATAAAGGGGTAAAATGGCAGGAGCTACTTGCAGCTCTACCCAAGACTAAGCATACATGCAGTTGCATTCACCTAGGTAGCTATCTCAATACAGCATTTGGCAGACCGAAGGCAAATGGGAAAACAATCAGAGATATGTGGGCGACACCGTCAGACCATATCTTTAGCGACACTCGCTCTACTTCCTATCTTATAATGACCGGAGAGAATATAACTTTCTTCCTATCCTTACCTTTGCACTGCGAACACTGCGGGAGGATACCCGAGGGATGGTCTGGAAGTCGCTTCGCCGCCCTCATTTCCTCATTTCTACGCCTTGGAAAGTCAAAGGAAGGATGAGAACGCCCCGGGTTTTTCAGGCTCCAACATGCCATAGCACCAAGATCAATGCCCTTCTTCCAGCATTCCAGCGTACATCTTGCAATCTCCTCATCCTCATCTGCCCATCGCCGGCACAAGGCCACCTTGGCTCCAGTCCTGTTACGGTCGATGGGACGCTTGTTACACTCAATCATCCAAGCCGCCATTCGCTGACCTTTAGGTGCAACATGCAAGACGATATCGTCTACCCAGTGGTGCAGAGCGATACGCCAGAAACGCGCCCTGCTCGGATGCTCCTCCCCATCTTCTTCCTCCCTCGGCCGCTCCCCTGCATCTCCTGCCTCCTTCGGCCTCCTATGCTTCCTGATCTCCTCGACACGGTGGAGGAACCAACAAGGACATTCGCCGATGGTGTGGAGTACCGCGACCACAAAGTCTGCGACGTCGTCCGTCTTTCTCAGCATATCGCCTTTTGCCACGCCGAGAGCGGAACGGATCCGCGCGTGGTAGGGTCCCAGCGTGCGTCGTAGTCGTTGTCGTCGACCCCCGTGGCCGTGGTCGTCAGTCTGCAATTGTTGCTGTATCTCGAGGACCGCGGTCGCAATCCGGTCCTGGTCAGCTTCCAGGCGTTCGAGGCGTGCGCGCACAAGCGCCTCTTGGCTAAGGTTGTCCAGGGGCGGAATGGAGGGTGCGACTGCGGTGCAATCCTGATAGGCTGGTGGCGGAGAGTTCGTTCCCGTGATTTTCCTGCTTTCGTCAGTATCTATCACCAAGGCAAATATCGAACAAGGTCGAGTGTACTTACCCCGAGCTGGGAGGACGTTGGGCAGAGGCTGAATCGATCGTAGGGATTATCCGACTTTTCCTGCTGGCAGGCTGAGCCGCACTGTGGCGCGCCATCGTTGGTCCTGGCTCTTCTAAAAGTCTTCGGTGAAATGCAAATTGCTTTTTGAGAACCATTCAGGGGTATTGGTCTGGTAGCGGTATGCGGACTTTGACTTCTGTATAATTGTGGCTGCTGAGGACTGACGGAATGTGGAGTGGTTTGGACGAAGGAGATTCACGGAATAGCAGCAGAAGTCGTAGCAGAAGGGCCTCTTATACCCAGCTCCTGGAAAGCTTAATCCTACCTGGCGTTGGAATAAGGTTCACGGCGTAACTCATGAGCAAACTTTTATGCTACTTCGTACCTTAACGTAATCCACAAGCGAGTGAAACACCCAAGCGAGTGAAACACTCCACACCGCGACGCGTATCCTCCCCATTCAACACTGAATTCTACTACAACAAATGATGGAATCTATTTCGTACGAAGCTAGAGTAAATTTAGC
>SMOB01000022.1:0-121740 GCA_007388105.1 Coniochaeta prunicola | reverse complement strand
CCATCATCTCGCTGTCCACGGCAGAGCGGCACAACCTTCTCAAATGGCCACCCTTCTTTTGGATTAAATAAATCAGTCCCGATCCTCCGGTCCTTCCTCAACAAGCGGACGTCTCTCTTCTGCCGTCTGCTCGACTTCCGTAACAAGCGGACGTCTGGAGTGATTGATGTCACCCAAGGCGGGGGGATCTGAAGGCATGCACACATGTGGGTCGGATGGGGAGCGGATGCAGGTGCGGGTGCCTACTGGGTAAGCTTGTGGGTCAAACCACGCAAAGCCAGGGTACGTACCTCGTTGCGTCCAAAGGTGTCTCAGCTTTCTTGAGGCTGACATAGGTGGTGCTAGCTCGACAGGCAATTTACTTGTCAAGCTCATATTGAACAATTACGGGCTTGAGGGACGGAGATGCCGGGATCACAAGAGTTGATTATCTAGACATATGATACCTAAGGGGAGATTGGAGTTCATATAACGTAAATCAAGGAGGACTGTCAGTGCCGTCTGTGCTGAAGGATCAATACGGGCTTGTAAGGGGGACAGTGAATGTGCTTTCTATGGAAACCCTTAGGGAAGCTATTTGACCTAAACAGAGATCTCTTGGCCCACAATTCTCTCGCTCAGCTCCCACAACCTGTCGCCAATCTCGTCGCCTTTGATATGGTTCAACTTGGCAGAGTCTTCGACAACTGCACAATCCATTAAGTACTCTCCTGGGGTATTAGCCAGAGCTGAGTCCAACGCAGCCCTCAAGGCGGTCAATCCCCCGCAGATCAGAGGTTTCGGCTCCTCAAATGGTGGCTTGTCCCTGCCTTCCCAGGCCTTGTCATACGCTGCTCCCACAGAGGCCCAGACGCCTTTGTCGACGGTGTCTTGCAAATTGGTTTCCAAGATGAGGCCGGGGGTGACAGAGAAAGCCGTTGCATTCAGTTCGTGGAGTCTCCGAGCCAGAGCCTTGGCAAATATGATGTTGGCTGATTTAGCCTGGCCGTATCCGGTCCAAGGTGAATATTCCTTGCCATTCTTGAAGTTATAATCGTCGAAGCGAATGCCCTCAAATATATAACCGTTACTCGAGATGTTGATAACGCGGACCGGGCGAGTGTGATCACCCGAGGCTGCCGCGGCCTTCTTGATGAGCGGCAGGAGAAGCCCAGTGAGGAGGAAATGGCCCACATGGTTGACGGCGAATTGCACCTCAATGCCATCTCCAGTCTCCGTGTAGTCTTTGGTTGCCATTATTCCAGCATTGTTGAAAAGATAGTCAAGATGATCGGTCAACGTGGCAATCTTTTCGGCCGCCTGGCGCACAGAAGCAAGCGAGCCAAGATCAACCTGCACGAAATCTACTTTGACAGATGAATTCAATTTCTGGATCTCCAGAATAAGCGGCTGGACTTTGTTGAAGTTGCGTCCAGCTAGGATGAGGTGCCCTGGAGATGAGCCCGCACAAAGGTCGGTCGCGATCCGCGCACCGATACCGCCGGGGCTTGGACCTGTAATGAGGACTGCCGGCGGCAACAACGGTCAACATCGACGTTCGTTATTTGGGCCTAAACACTGATCAACGTACCGGTCTTTCCATTAATTCTGTCAGCGAATGCCCGGGCAACCGACACCCCCTTAGTATGAAATCCCCAATCAAGATTAGACATCTTGCTCAACGTGGTTCTGACACGATTGCCGGAGAAAGTGTCCTCGTGCTGTAGCGTACTTATCAGCTTAGCTCTATTGATAGGATGCACAGCCTTTGGCAATTGCATTGCATATTTCTTGCTTTCGACCTTTTGTACTGACGCGGACTCTAGAGTTTCCCAACTGCCCGTCCTAGATTCACCCAGACTGCGTGGTTGATTACAAAGTAGGTTCTAGTAAGAGATTACGCAGCTCATTTGCAATACTTTTGATTACATACTCTTAAACAGGTGACGATAGAGGCAACATGTGTCGGCTCTCGGCCTCTTGCTCCCGCTGCCTTGCATTGTCGCTCAGAGACACAGTCTACTGTCGTAGATAAAATAGGCTTAGTACAATTATTGGATAAGATGTTCAATAGCCCGATTGGCGGATCTGAATGGAGTGGACTACTTTAGAGCGGACTGAAGCGGACTGAAGCGGACTGGGGCGGACTGGGGCGGACTGGGGCGGACTAGGGCAGACGAGAGCGGATGAGAGCGGCAGCACATCGCCAACAACAACCGCTTAGCGTAGCAATCAATGTTTCATTATAGCTTTGAACGTCATGAGCTTTGCTTACCAAATATATCATTATTAGAAATCCTTATGAAGTTTCACAAGCTCTTACTAACTTGTGTCGATCATTATCTTATCTTCAGCTCCGCGTCGCTTTAATCTCTAATAGTCCTAAGCCTATGAGGACTTATAGGTTCGAATCCACCATGAGGGTTAGTCCGAACGGGCTAAAAGGCCTAAGGCCTGTTGTCCGCTCTGTCCGCTCTGCCCGCGGTGTCCATCCTGTGGGCCAATCTGCTGATACTATCACCAAGTTCGTCATTTATCTACGTTTTCTGATAGTCTGTTGAAACTTATGACGGAAATTATTTGTCATCATCCATCACAATGAGTCCCAGCGTAGTAGAATGAGGGGAAGGGAGATTGTATAAAGAGAACATAGCATCGACCATTAGCAAGGCCAAAGCACTCTAAACCAAGCTTCAAGTAGAAAAGGCCGTACATTCTAACTCTTCATCAAACTCCCAGCACTATTCTGTTGACTTTTTTATTTCACCCAAACTTATCATGGCCGACCCATTCAGACCCTACGCCGCGCTGTACGAACATCCTAATGGTCCCGGTGACCAACGTCCCACTGCGCTTGATATTGTACGCGACAATGATGCCCTTGGAGCCTACAGCGGAAAGGTCGCGCTGGTTACTGGTGGTACAAGCGGGATTGGCATCGAGACTGTCAATGCACTACACGCCACGGGAGCAGATGTGTATTTCACAGCTCGCGATGCTGCAAAGGGCGAGACGACACGTCGGGATATCCTAGCGAAGTCTGAGGGCAAAGGAAAACTCGAAGTGATTCTCATGGACATGGACTCTCTTGACTCTGTCAGGAATGCGGCGAAGGTATTTATTAGCAAGAGCGATAAGCTGAACATTCTTGTGAACAATGCTGGTAAGTCTACGCCATCATGCCCACTCACATGTTATACTGATATTGATACAATCGGGGATAAGGCATCATGGCGACTCCATATAGCAGAACTGCCGACGGGTTCGAGCGGCAATTTGGGGTCAATCACCTTGCTCACTACCTCTTTACTGTCTTGCTTCTCCCGACCCTAGAAGCCTCCGCAACTCCCAGCCATGCGTCACGGGTGGTGTTTGTTTCGTCCTCCTCGCACCGGTACTCCAAGATTGACTGGGACAGCTACAATTATACAACTGAAACCTATGACCCTTTCTTAGCATATGGACAGTCTAAGACGGCCAACATCTGGAGTTCCAACTATATTGACCGTGTCTTTGGGCCAAGGGGCGTGCATTCCCTGTCGCTACATCCTGGAGGAATTTGGAGCGGGCTTCAGAAATTTGTTGACCCGGCCATCGTGGCTCAATTCGAAAAAGATCCGAGCATTTTACCGAACATGCAAACCCCGGAGCAAGGCGCGGCGACGACGCTTTGGGCGGCAGTGGGCAAGGTTTGGGAAGGCAAGGGAGGAGAATATCTCGCTGATTGCAGAATTGCGCTTCCGGAAACGGGTGACATGAACTCGCCCATGAGTAACAAAGCTGCGCCATGGGTTAAAGGGGCGGTTGAAGACGAAGACAGATTGTGGAAGCTGAGTGCCGAGCTAGTTGGGACTAAGCTGTAGACATGAGTTGGACAGGAAAGATCTACTGTACTCCGCGAGTGCTACCTTTAGGAAATCCAAGAACTTACACGGTTACTCCATAAGTCAAACGCCCGTCGCACAAATCAAACAAGCGCGTAATCGCACTTGGAAGTGTGGTTAAGCTCGTGGTAATCCGTGTGGGGGGTTAACGTAGCTCTAATTAGGGTTAGGGTTTTCGAACGGCTAGCGCTCTAAACTTCATGCCAACAGACACTTTCTCCGTACGGTCAGTCTCCAATAGGTATAACGCACGGGGTGACGGGGTGCCAACAGCCCTAATCCTGTTGACAGCTTGACAGGCGCCAAAAAGGACCTTGAACACAGGGTCGACGGGATTTCCCCCAATCATCAGTGCTGATATTCACGCAAAATACCAACTACGCGGGCTGTGGATGACACATTATGTCAAGGCAAAACACCATCAGGATTCATTGTGGACATAGTCAGAGCTCTTCTAAGCTAACTTTCTCGCAAGCAGGCACTGGCGTATAGATGAACAGATGGATGAGGGCATCATGTACCTAGACAACAGCAAGTTTCGGCATCACGGAAGGAGTTCCGAGAAACGCGTCACGGAGCAATATTGCATGTTGCTTGACAGAGACAGAGTTGAATCCACCATAGGAGCCTGAACCTGGAATAGCTGCATATGATGAGGGGAAATATTGCAGGCTGCATCGACAATGTCCACATGGTACCATGTCGAGCAGTAAGACTGGCAGCGGCTGGAGGTGATGGGTTAGCTCTACTGCTAGTGTGATATTCGCTCATGGACAACTCAGTGAGGAATACTGCTCCATCCCGGGCGGCCTGTCTGTAGGCGGATATCACGGCAAGAGCTTGACCAGTCAAGGCATCAAAATCTGTGGATTTGGCCACATGATGGTATATAGGCGCTTAACCTTCACGGCCTCGTTTACTCTGGCCAGATCCACATCGAGCAGTCCGGACATGTTAGGGCCGGACAACTAATGCAGTGATGGGGCGATGAGGAGGTGCGCTCGTCTTGCAGTCAGGTTGGCGACGGCAGGACGACACGGCAGAGCAACTTGCTATACGACCTCTCGTAGAGGTATATAAGGGCCTCTGACGACGCTATTAGCTACAGTCCTGAGACATCCAACATCCTCTCGAGCTCCTTCACCCGTTGAGTCGTAACTCGAAAAGCAAAGTTATCATGAAGCTAGCGCACTTCTTCACGGCCGCGGCCCTGCTTGGGCCTTGCAGAGTATCAGCGAGATCCGTCTTTGCTCACTTCATGGTGAGTCTTCTTTCGCTGTGGTGTCCGACTGGGACTGGGTAGCGAAGCTGATCAGACTTGGCTACAAGGTCGGAAACGCCGACAACTATACGCTCGATGACTGGACGACAGATATCAACCTGGCTAAACAGGCTCACATTGATGCCTTTGCCCTAAACATTGCATTTGAGGAAAACGTTGGATACATCCTATCGAACGCCTTTGCGGTAGCCGGAAGCTTAGGCTTCAAGCTTTTCCTATCTTTTGACTATGCTGGCAATGGGTCGTGGCCCAAGGATGATGTCGCGGGCCTTCTGGTTACCTACACAGGCCTGCCAGCATACTTCAAGTACAATGGCCAGAATCTCGTCTCCACCTTCGAGGGTCCGGATAGCGCAGATGACTGGATCGACCTGAAACATGATTATAACGTCTTCTTCATGCCGTACTGGTCGTCGTTAGGTGCTAAGGATGCTTTGGCCAAGGCCGGCGGAGTTGCTGACGGCCTGTTCAGCTGGGCAGCCTGGCCATGGGGACCTCAAGACATGAACACATATACGGACGCGTCATATCTGCAATACCTGAACGGAAAACCGTACATGATGCCCGTGTCGCCATGGTTCTTTACCAACCTTCCCGGCTACGATAAGAACTGGCTTTGGAGAGAAGACAGCCTGTGGTACGACCGCTGGGTACAGGTGTCATACAATAAAACAACGCCCGGCTTGGTGACAATACGCAGTTCCTTGAGATTATTTCATGTATGGCTTTTCTGATGATCAGCAGCCCGTAACTCGTACACACTCGAGACTGACTTGCGAGCAGGGAACGATTACGGCGAGTCACACTATATTGGGCCTCCTTACGACAAGGCGATGGAAGCGTTTACTATTGGCAAGGCGCCTAGCAACTTTGCCCAGGACATGCCGCATGACGGATGGCGACTTTTCTTGCCATATGTCATTGACCTGTTTAAGACGGGTACGGCTACAATCAAGCAGGAAGGCCTTACAGCCTGGTAAGAAGACCGAATCGCCCTCTTCAGGAAGCTTGAAGTTGACGTGGATTTTACCCAGGTATCGCTTGTCGCCGGGTGCCGCCTGTGTATCGACTGGCACGGTAGGTAACACTGCCAGCCAGCTCCAGATCGAATTTGCGCCAAACGACATTGTGCAAGATAGGGTCTTTTTCTCGGCCCTTCTTGCGTCTGACGCGACTATTACCGTCACCGTTGGCGGAGTCACGCAGCCGGGAGGGTCCTGGTAGTTACCTCCAAATTCTATTTTCTCCCGACGGGCTTGTACTGACTGATCCGCCTAGGATACGCAAGCCGGACGGCCACATTGGCATCTATCACGGTAGCATTCCATTTTCTGGCACCGGCGCCGTCGTTGTCACGCTCAGTCGTAACGGCGGCATGATCGCCCAGATCAACGGCAAGGCTATCGTGTCGGGATGTCCTAGCAGCTTATACAACGCCTGGGTCGGCTCCGCCACCGTCTCCGGTAGCGTGTCCGCTCATCCCTCGTTATCCCTCTCCCAACAGTCGTGCATCAATGGCACCGGCGTGAACAACTTTGGCGGTCTTTGTAGCTTTGCCTGCGAATATGTAAGTCTACATTTCTGTCCCGTCCGTCCCTACGGGACTAACATGAAGCACTGACAGGGTTACTGTCCTGCCACGGCCCCGCCCGATCCAAGAGCCGCCCTCGACTGGGGTGGTTGGCTATCCAATCGCGGGCGAGGATGCTAGCTACTCAGGGCTGTGCGCGTTCAACTGTAACCATGGATACTGCCCTTCTGGCGCATGCGGCACCGTCTCTGTTCCGCTCACAATTCCCGATGTGTCTGACTTCTCCCCTCCGGCATGCAGAGCGGGCACGGGAACTGGGGCGCTGGAGGGCCTGTGCAGCTTCGGTTGCAACTATGGTGAGTCACGTCCCAAAGAGAGACCGTGACCACAACGGCTTCCGCAGATATTTAGCTAACAGCCGTGCTTGTGCAGGATTCTGTCCCAGGCTCGGCTGCACCTGTACTGCACAGGGCGCTCTGATCGATGCGCCGCCAAAGGTCAATGTCAAAGCAAAGCCCGTTGCTGGGTTCCAAGACTATGATCTGTGCAATTTCGTCTGCAGCCACGGGTACTGCCCCGACGTCTGCATCAGTCTCGGCAGCGGCAGCTCCGGTAACGTGTACTACCCGCCGAGCATCTGGGACGGCTCCAACCCCGCGATCCCCTGCCTCCCTCCTTGCAAGATCATTCTGCCGCCGTATCCACTCGGGAGCACCACCACCATCACCTTCAGCCCAATGGTCACCTCAGTCTGGACCAGCTCGGGCGGCCAAACCGGAACCAAACAGACGACACTCACCTTGGCTCCGCTCGTGACTGACGGGATCCCTTTCTGGCCCATCACCATCGACGCCTCGGTCACCACACCTGTTACCCTTTTTCCGCTGCAGAGCTTCATGCCGCCGTCTGTGGTTATCACGCTGGGTCCCAACGAAGCCACGTTCTCGCCCGTGCCGTCGGGCAGCGCCACGCCCGCCCCCTCCTTCCCCGGGACCTCTCACCCGGTCACGGTCCAGCCCCAGGCCACGAGTTCTGTCTCGACCGCCAAGAGCGTGCCGTCCGTGACCTGGTCGAGCGCGGCGAACACGGCGACCTGCACCACAGGGTGCGGCGCCGACAGCTGTGAGCTTTTCGGTGGATGCTCGTCCAGCGACCCGGGTAGCGATTGCGGCACGCAAGACTGCGGCGGCGGGTGCAGCATCCAAGGCTGCGACCAGACGTGCGGCGTGACGTGCTCGAGCGACCAGCACCACGCGCCCCCCGACGGCAGCGGCGGTGACCCGACAGCACTTCCGATAGACTACGACGGCCCGGACGGCGCCAATTCCGGCGACAGGAATCCGTAAGTGCATATGACCTTAGCTCGTCTGTCCGAGCCCCCTCACCAAGGTACTGCCTTGCTCCCCGGACTGAGACGCTGACTTTTGCCCCGTGACTAGATCGCCGATTGACAAGAGCGTCGCCTCGTCGGTAACAAGTGCCGTGGCTCATCAGTTTGCCACGGCTAGTGCCGCGGTCTCTTCCATGCTAGCCGACTGGGACAACGACGCTTTGAAGACGAGCGTGCGAGCCACAGTCTCTTCGGTGACGGACGGTAAGAAACGTCACTTCCCTCGCCCGGTCCTAGCATTGCATGTAGCCAGCCCATTTGACCGACACTGCTCAATAGCGCTCACGTCCATTAGCAGCGATTTGAACACAGCGGTCCGAGTGGCCGGCTCGCGATCCAACGCCGATCTCTCGTATGTGACCTCATTCTTCGATCGCCTCTTCGACGTTGTGACGACAAGCATCCATAATGCCGTTCAATTCACGACCACTCTGCCCGATGCTCCGGGTACGGCTTTCGGCAGCACCCCGGCCGAAGAGGCCACGTGGGACATATACAACGCCGACGGTGTGTCTCTTATCCCCCTTCCCTTGCTTAACACAGACTCCAGAGGGCGCTAATCCCATACCAGATGTCATCAGCAAGATTGAAGAACAGATCTCAATCGCCGAGGGCGACGACATCTGCGAGTCGGCCGACTGGTTCTACCAGACTCCCTTTAAGGGCAAAGCAAAGCGTGCGGCGCCGCCAGACTGCTCTCCTGCCGTGCAAATAGATCCGGGCGACCCATCCAACGCCGGGGACATTCCTGAACACGTTAATTGCAAATCACGTCAGTTCTTCCCCTAGTTCATCTTGGTTTAACCCTTTGTTTTCCCCCATCCCCAACCCGCGACTAGGCCCCTACCCTACCATCCGTGTCAAGGTCTCAGAGGAAAATCCTTGCTGACACTGACCGCACCTACTTCTTAGATTCAGGACTGAACACTTGGAGCCAGTCCGACATCCTTGACGCACTGAAGCAGGCCGTCAAGTATGCAAAGTCCCCCCCACAAAAGGGCCACAGAAACCGGGCAGCGAGAACACCTGGCAGACGGCGACCAGGGGCGAATACCCACATGTATACTCGAATACCGACGCCCTCTCTTTCACCGACACGTGTGCAAATGCGGGGAGCGCTTTTACTGATTTCTTAGAATTCCCTATCGTCAGGAATGGACCTATATCGGTAGGAAGGAACTCGAGGATGGACGTGGGGACAGACCGCGTCGTGTTCAAGGTAATAAAGAATAAGAGCATTGGAGACGCCGACTGGAGCTGGATCTATTGCGGCTTGATGACGCACGACAGCGTTGTAACAGTGCCTGTCAAAATCGAAGGGGTGACTAAATACGTCTTGCCCTTTGGGTTGTGTAAAGCATTAGTATAGATAGCGCTTGGGTCCGAGCTGAAGCTCCATTTTGCTCCTACCTAAATTAGGAGTGGCCGATGAGGTTCGATAGTGGAAGTTGGACGTTAGTTGTTATGGTCTTTCCTTTTTTTCAATAGCTCACTGACAGACAGCCTTATAGCGGAGGCAAATGATACATCCGGCAGGATACTATACCGCCTCAGCGTCAAGTTTCTACAACGGCTCCAGAGACAGGTCTTAAAATTGATTTACATTATTACACTGTCAATAAAGCCTTTAATTAGTAGAGATTTCACTATCAATTATTACCCACTGCATCTCCTTCAGCTTTAACTTTTAGAACATCTTTTCTAACTACTCATTATCTCTCTTCGGAGCTTCGACGTTTACATAGTTATCTACTTTCATTTAGCCTCATAGACTATAGTGTAGCGTTCTTAGCATGAGGGGAGAGAATGCTTTAAGCTGTCTTTCCGCAACGCTGGAACGCTAATCGAGCGATAGTAATCATAGAGCCGGGTCATTGTCATAACTAGGTTTGCTATATTGTGTAAGTGTGTAGGTGTGTAGGTAGCAAGTTAATCGCTCAAGTGCCGTAACAATACGGCTTGACGTGGGTTTTGTGAGTGACGTTCTGAGGTATATCGCTTTCGGGGGTAGCAGAGGAACTCGAAGAAAGGACCTTTACCCTATTAGCAGCTTGAGTTATTTGTAAACCTGAATCTCATAGAATATTAGAAGGTCTCCATTGCTGGGGATCTGTTTTCGTGCCAGTATGGAATGTGGCTTTCGTGAAAGTGGCCGACCTGTTGGAGTCCCTCCAAACCAGTGTAACGTTAACGTTTGGGACGTGGATTCTTCGCCATCCTTCCAATGTATGTATGGTACTAACTTTTAACACACCCTCGTGCAGCTGACGCGGCATGACTCCCACCACTGCTGCCCCGGCGGAATGTCTTGGTGCCCCGCCGAGAAGAAATAGGTCTAAGGGTAGTCGTTCTGAGTAAGTGCATGGCATGTTTTCATTAGTCTCTCGTATCTTTCAGAGCTGCCATTCAGCTCGCACCCTAACGAGCTCCGTCCGGTTGTTTGCATGCAGTTTAGACCATCACATTGCTCAGGTATCTATCTCAGTAGACTCGGGCTCTACTAGAGAACTACCTGCCTCGGCTCATGCTTGTAGCGATGACTTCTATAATTGGTCGTGGTCTCAGACAATTGAATAAGCGGTGTGGAATACTGTGTGTGCCATTAGAGCAGTCCCAACCAACCAAATCCCATGCACCTACACCCCTAACGGGACCTGCAGTGGTTTCACCAACTTTTATTACGCTGCATGCCGAGACCATGTTGAGCAAACTAACTGTCGCCATGCCACAGCTTACTCAGTCCAAGCGACGCACTTGCAGAATGCAACTGCAGGTCGCGGTGCCAAGAGGGTTGCGGGACGGGACGACGGGGACGTGGCGTTCCGCTGGTCAGCCGCGTTTAGTCAGACAACGATACGAGCTACCCGGCAACGACAATATATGCGGACGATCACTAAGCCCTTCGGTCGGCGTCGGCATCCTAGTTAGCATCTCGACGTGCACTCGCGATGCCCTCAACTGCTCCGGCTGGAGGCAGCATGGGTGGTTCAGTGATCCCTCTCCGCAGGGCATAGCTGAGCGACATTTGGCGTCTAACTCGGGGATGTGGGAGTTTACAGAGCAGAGTATACAGAATACTGCGTGTATATAAGCCCGCATTCCTCTCTCTCTGGCTTCGTTCTGTCACTACCAGACAGACACCGACAACAGTCGCAATCATCTCACTTCTCAGATACCCAAGACCGCCAGGAACCCAGCTCAAAATGAAGTTCTTCACTATCCTCTCCCTCAATGCTGCGTTGATCTCCGTTATGGCTCAAAGCTTCACACTTCCCGAACTTACCAATGGCAGTTACATTATCAGCATCGATGGTGACGGCAACCAGATCGCCACCGAGGTGACGACTGTCAACGTCACTGACGCGCCTTCGAAGCGCGACGCAGCTGGCATCAACTCCCGCATTAACAAGCGGTTCAACTGGCCGTCGGGAACTTATCCGTGGTGCCCTGGCGGAGACTGGTTCCTGGAGAATGACTTCTACAATCACGGCTTCAGCGCCTTCTGGGACAGCTGCAACGCCAACGGCAATCACAAATTCCCCGCCAACACAGTCTTCGCCAACTATCAGGGGACCTCGGTATCGTACATGTGCTCGTATACCACCAACCCATGCAACCCAGCTGAATGGTCGGATGCGGTCAATTGGGCGGCCAGCAACTGCATTGGACGCAGCAACGGTTGGATGGAGCCAGGTGAGTCCTCATGCATAGACTTTGACGAATTGACACCTTGGTCTGACATCCGGGTTCAGCATATCTCCATGTTCCCGGTTGGAATAAGGTAAGGCTATGTTTTGTAACGTCACTTATTTGTTGGGCAACAGCTAAACCCTTATACAGAGATACGGTTATGCTAAGGCTGGCGCTGGCATCTGTTAGAAAGGGGTCGTGTGCAATGCCTCACGTTCAAGCTAAGCACCTCCGAAGGTGACTATCAGGGTGTGGTCACCTGAATAGTTGATAGATAATTAGCAAGTCGATGTTTCTCGTTATTATAGCTCAGTATAAATCATCTTGTTGCGAACCTAAAAAGAAAAAAAAAGAAACGAACAAGAAGCCCCCAACCAGTAAGGACGTTAGAAGACACAACTAATGGGATGGGCTGCTAGAATGGGTCGCCCTAGCTTTTCTTTGAGATCAAGTTCCTATTCCTATATCAACTATTCTTGAATCAGTAGCCGTCAACTCTCCTCAGACTCGTGTGCACATTTGAGTAGCTTTATCAATAGCAATGTTTCAGCTTTATTAGGGTTATTCGTCTAGCATGGCCATCTGAGTCACGAACGATGTAATTTCTAAGTTATCTTGACTCACGCTTTTGATTCCTTTGCTCCTACAACCCCGTAACATCCTCGTCGTACTTGTGGTTACCATGTAGCGGCGGGGATTCAAAGAGGGAAGGACATACTGTTACAAGATTGGAATGCCGTTCCGCTGGCGGACCGCCTACAGTAGCTCGTCACCGAAGCTTATAAGCTGCTCTCACTCGGCGGCAATCAAATACCGGGTATACCACCGAAGTAGAGTAAGTCAAAGACCTTAACACACCGACAGTCCGGTACAACCCAGGTCCCTTTACGCATGTCCAGTTGCCTGTTGTTTTGCTCGCCTTAATTCCTCGTCCATCCTCCCGTCAGCCACAAAATGCTCATAAAATATCTTCAACCCAGCCCGTATATCCATTCCCGACCATAATATAAGAATAAACATCTCGAGCGGAAATGTCCTTAGGTGAAGATGATCTGGGGGCGGAACGCCTACGTCATCCTCTTCCCACCGACGTATTCTCGGCTGCCACCAGACAATAGAGAATGCGCCGGAAGGGCTATCCTGCGGAGCCATATATTCGAACTCCTTGACCCGCGGGTCCTGCCAAGAATCAAGCATCCGGGTATCCCAATCCGTCGTTTCGGGGTTTAAACTATCGATCATGACGAGTGCCTGCCGATACAAATCGTCGCTGAGCTGGAGGGGGATGTAGAACTCGTCAGACCCAGTGGCCATCCGGGCGGCTCTCTCCTGATCGTCGTAACCTGCGCATATGCGCGCCTTCTGCGCTAATGTCTGAAGCTGTTGCGGATCCGATACCGAGTTCGATATGCCTAATACCTCGAACCTTTCGCCGAAAGTTTCAGACCTATCGATCGTACTATCCCGAACGAATGCCCCGTATAGCCTGATAGCCAGTTCTCTTGTTCGTATTGAATCGCCAGCCTCAGGCGTAAAGTCGTAGATACGGGTGCAGTAGAGCGGCCGCCGCTTCGCTGGGGGAGAGTTTTCGTCGTCTAACTCTTCCGAGAGGCTGTACTTGGCAGTGTAGGCCGTAAAACACGGCTTACTAGCGTCGTGAGACGGCGCTGCTTCAACAAATTTCTTTGACTTGTGCACCTTACGCCCGATATAATGATGTGACGAGTAGTGAGGATATCCGGGAATCACGCTGTCGCGTGTGTTGCTCTCTAATGAGGAGTCGCCTAAGTCCTGCTCTCTGCATTCCTTACATTGGTAACAATGTGGTATCGTATTAGTATCACCCAGAAGCGTGGTCTGATATTTTGGAAGAACTCCAAAAGTTGACAATGGTTGGGGAACCGAAAATATTTGCACAAGTTGCATTCGGGTTGAGTGAGAACCCGACGATGAGTGAAGGAGAGAAAGGCTGACAAGGACTACGAGACCATGCTTTGGGGCATTGGGTTCGCAAGCTCGACCAACTCCAACGGCTACTCCAGGGGACTTGGGCCGGTGGGGCGGCCCGGCTAGTCTGGCGGGGCGGCGTACAGGCTACTTTGCACTGCCTACCTAGTAGACAGCGCTAGGAAGGTGGCTGCAGTAGCGCTTTGGCCCAGCTTGTCAAGGCGTTCCTCTGGTCAGCCTGGCCGTTTTCGCCCTAATCCACTTCCCCGATATTTGGTCGGTGGTGTTTCTATTTCCAAGGGGAGATCCGATCCTCGGTTTTCCCATCTATGCCCAGCAACAACTGGGCACCCACGCAAATCTCACTCTAATGATTGCAGCGTCATAACGACGATTACTTAGAATGTTGAAAGTCGACTTTCCATTCCCGCTGCTCCCACTCGCGCCCCTACTTTTAGCAACCCCCCTCTTCTCTCTTGCATCAGCAGCCGATACCGCAGAAGGCACAGACAACAAAGCCGCCAGAGGGAACCCCGGAGCTCCCGCCGAAGCTGTCGACACAGTCGGCTTCTGGCTAGGATTCACCCTCCTAGTCGTCGTCTCGGCGGTCGAAACCGCCGCCTCGCTCGTCTGGACGCGCTTCCGCCTGACTACGGACGGCATCCACCCGCCGGAACTCTCCTGCCGCGTCTGCGGCCGCGAGATCCTCGTGGCAGCCATCACCCCGGAGCTGGTCGCCGAGGTCGCCGAGAGGGGCATCCCCGCCGGAGTCTTCTGCGGCAGCGTGTCGTCGGTGACGCACACGCGGTTTGGCCTTGTGACGAGCAGCTATGGCAGTTCGCACGGGTGCAGTACTTGCGGTGGTGTCGAGAGGCGACACGCGGAGACTTATCACGGCGTGACGGAGGTTGTGGTGGATAAGTTTGCGAGTGTGATGCTGGTGTCGACGCTGTTGATCAGGAGGTTTAATCCCATGACTAGCTTGCAGGCACCGAGTGGGCTGGTGGACAACGTCAAGGCCTTGCTGAAGACAAAGGGAAAGAGTCCGGGCAGGATGGTGGAGCACATCGTGCATCTGGCTGTTGGGCTTCTGGATGTCTCACTTGGCGTCGCGGGACTGGCCATGCTACCCGGATCTCCCCAGAGACTGTACGCGACGCTCAAGGACCCGATAGCGCCCATGACGTTTGATAATTATCTGACGCTGTTCCTGCTGTACTGGTTGCTCGGTGCTGTGCTGCTGGTCTTCATGATCCCGCTGCATAGCCAGAGGAGAAGCATCCAGATGTTTGGCTGGCCGTGGATGGTGGCGTTTGCGGTGGCGGGTCTGGCGAATCTGGTCTTGTTCTGTCTAGGGTGCTGGAAGATTGATGTGGCGAGACGGGCCGGCGTGAATTGGACGCCCATGTTGAGTTATTGGATTGGAGGCGCGAGCGCGCTCGGGTTCCCGCTGTGTGGGATTGAGGTGTTTCACACGTTTGGGGTAGTCGGGTTAATTTTCATGTTGATACACACTCTTTGAAGTTGTTAGCATTTTAGGTTGTAAGAACCCAGCTTCTTCACCACTGTGCCCAGATATTGCACACGTTCCGTCACATCCGAATATGTATCATGCCTGCCGGGCAGCGGTCGGTGCACCGCGTCAGCATTCGAGTGAACATGCTACTTTTCAAAGCTCTTCGTGAAAGTCACTGTTCGGCTTGTTGATCACTGTGCTAAAAAATTGGCAGCAATTGAGGAAGAATCGCGGAACTGTAGGGGTTGACCTAGGCATAAGTGGGCTCATTCTCGCCGTCCGCAACGAAGAGAGCGGCCTGGCTACCGCCGAGGCGTTGCTGGCGTCGCGAAATGACGGCCCCCAGACAGTCGAAGTGTGGGAGCTAGACTTGGCCAAGTACGAGTCTGTAACGGCCTTTGCCACGCGCTTCGAAAAGCTTGATGCGAGGCCTGACGTCGTTGTTCTCAACGCCGGCGTCCTCTGCGCCAAGCCAATCTTTAACCCCTTGACTGGCCACGACGAAGACATCCAGATCAATTATCTCTCCACCGTCCTCCTTCTCGTCCTCCTCCTGCCAATCGTCAAGGCAGAACCCTCGGCAGCCACTACCACCAGGAATCCGGTGCCGCACATCTCTATTGTGTCCTCGGTCATGGCCCACTGGGCAAATTTCCGTGATCATGTACATCCCAGAAGGAGGAATGGTAGACCGGCGGCTCTGGAAGGAAACAATGGAAGAATTGTCCTTTGCTGGTGTCGAGCAGATCATCAACGGTCTTAGTACTTATTAATTCTCACTGGCATGGATACAGGGAGAAGGCCGAGGATCTGTCTTTAGTTCTTTGATATTAGCATAAGTTTTTGTAGGATCCACCAGGTACCGGTACGTCTGAACATAGAGCAAATACCCTCTCCTGTTTGGAGGGCTACGTGCTGTAAGGTTGTTCAAGTGGTTGGGTCTGTCTTCTAAGAGGAGGGAGTTCCCAAGTGCGAGAGGGCGTCATGAAATAGCCTCTGGTGCCCCTGACGCACAGACTGGTGCCCCTGCCCGAGGCACCGTCTGAAACCCCTGGGTTGCTGCCCCCTGTTCCTACCTCCTAGCTAGATATTCCAACAGTTTTCTTATAACGGCGTCTAGAGTGACATAGATGGTTTTGAACTTAGAGGTAAAATGACCAAACACACGGGATAATTTGAAGAATAATAGCTGATATCTCCTTTCCCCACTATATTCCCCGATTTCTATCTAATCTTACATCAACGATATAGTATAGGCAAAGCGGACTTCTAAATCTTTTTTAGGGTTGAATAGATCAGGGGGAAGGGTACGTGTATAAGGGTGTTGCAAGTGTAAGTCTGTCCCGTCATCAAGGGGAGGTCCGGAGGTTTGTTGGACTCAACTTCATCACGGAGTGAGGGCAATGGGAATACCGAAATGGACTTACAACCCCAGTTCTAGCTTCACTATGTGCTTCAATCACATTTACTATAGATACAGACATGCACTTGAACTATGCCTAGTTCGACCACTCTTGACCACGCCACACGACTGCCACTCGTCATCTGCGTCTCGCCGCACTCACTCACTCTTCCAGTCGCATCTCGAAGATCTGCCCCGGCCATGTTCCCTCTTTCGCCGTAAAGGTCTCCGTCTTGACAAAACCCTGACTCTCGTACCACTTCACCAGCTTCCCATCGCCACCAGCGTAGCAGTCTACCCGGAGCAGGCGCACCCCCGCGGCCGAGGCTAGCTCCCGTGCCTTGCGCACCAGCAACGCCCCGAGGCCGTAGCCCTTGTACGCCCGGTGGGTCAAGAGCAGCTGCACATAGCGCTCCGGCTCCGCGGCAGGCGGAACGTGCGAAAAAGGTGTGTGCACCGTGAGCGCCCCGACGACTTGGCCTTCGGTTCGTGCCGACCCCGCTGTTTCCTGCGGCGGCGGCGCCTCCGCTGCCGGCGGGATCGGAGGTACAGGCCCTACGGCCACCCAGGTACCGCCCGACTCGACCATCTCTGTGAAGGATTTGACGCGCGCGGGATTGGTGGTATGCGAAACAGAACCGTCTCCCCATTGTCCGGTACGACCTTGCTTCGCGAGCCATTGCGTCGCTATGTCCATCATCTCCAGCATTGCGGGAAGATCGGCGAGAGTCGCGGGGCGCAGGGTGACGCCATCGATGTTCCTGCAGAAGTCTTAGTGAGGAAATGCCGCAAGGTTGATTAAGGAGGTCTTCCATACGTGTCAGCCATGGTGCTATGACCGATTCAGCGGAGAGGCAACGAAGACGAGCCCGAAAGAAGGTCAAGTTGTTATCGAGGAAACCATGTCTGGCGACAGAGCAAGCGAGGCATGCCTACTGAGTCACGTGCAAGCCACACGCACCCTTGCTGCATTAGTGTCACATCGAGTCCTGGTGTTGCTCCTTAGACATAGATTCTTGGATTCTAAGTACAGTACATTCTCGTCCTTGCTTATCTTTGCGCGAGCCCAATTTTCACAATCCCCGCACTTGATTTAGGATAATGTAGAGCATAAATTATCATGCTCGGCCGGGCTTACAACGATGCCGTAGTCTCGTTGCCATAGCCTAATCGATCAAGCGTGTCCCCTAGGCTTAATCAGCACCGTACACTGTGATATCACGGCTAGACAACGGACACAGGCATGGCGGAATGAGCATCGTACCTGAAGGTTCATCGACAGGCCACCCTAGTTGCTTCCTGAGGCCATTCATCGGATCGTACGCAAAGATTGCCCACGCATGCCTCATATAGGGGGACACCGTCTCCTGGAGCGGCCGCGTATTTGGTTCGCCTGTAATATCAGCCGATGTACCAAAGACCATGGACACTTCGCTGGTATGCTGTGCTTTGCTGCCAGGGTACAGACGTAGATTGGGCCAGTCCCTAGATACTCGTACCGCCAGACAGGCACCAAGTCCGATGCAATAGCCATTTTTGCGGCGGCATCCGCAGCAACAGGGCAAGAAAACTCCCCATAGCTGATGAGTTCCTGTTGTGTCACATTTAGAGTGATTTGGTTTTGACCTGCATATCTCATGACGTAGAATCTAGCTTCGTTGTCGTTGCTGCCCCTAAGAAATCACTGCGGACGGCGTCAGTGTATTTGCCTCAAGTAGGTAATCTTCTAGAGAAGTTCGCCAACCTTTTTGGCAAAAGTGCCGCTGAGTGTTCTTTCCGTGTAGTTTGGAATATACAAGTTCTTCATCGATAAGGGGGCCAAAAGTCGGAGCGACCCCAACTTGAGGAATGGAGCGCATGGCTGCCAGAACTGTCGACACGTTATGATTTCTCATACACTCAAGAATCGCCGTGTCAAACACCTGAGTACAACCAACAGAGGCCGATGCGTTCTTCCAGATTGCCGCTCTTTCGTTTGCGGTCAAGCTCAGGTCCGCGAATGCCGATCCCGACTCTTGGATAAAGTCGTTCGCGATCGAGTCGTTCGGGAAGGCGGAAGCATAGTAGGAAATAATCCAGGCTCCTTGCGATTGCCCGAACATCGTGATACGTTCTGGATCGCCTCCAAATGCTTCTATATTGTCTCGAACCCATTCCATGGCGAGTCTGCTATCTCGTAAGGCTAAATTAGTCCCTGCGCCAGGAGCACCAGAAGACCCAAAAATGTTCACGCGGAAGCTTGCGGTATTGGTCAACGGAAGTCAAATTATTCGACTGTTGATAGCTAGCTCACTTGAACGAGACAATAACAACATCTTCCTGTATGGCACTGCCATTGCACTCGCCGTACCAATGCCGCCGCCACCTCCACGCCACATGAATTGGGATAGGACAACCCATCAGCCGTCCGCAGTGCCCGTCATCGGTTGATGTATCTTGCTTTAGCCCCGTGCAGTTTGTCACTTCAAACCTCGACATATCGTACTTGTCGCTAATGCGTCCGCGCTTATCCTAGGTCACTAGTTCCATATCGTTACCACACTCACGGCTTTTGATGTCCTTTAGAAGGGGCGCCCATCGTGACCGCACCACAAGCTAACACGAGCTGACTGCTGTTGAGGAGGAATAGAAGACCGTGAGCACCACCACATTCGCGATGTGCCTGAGGCTCGGGGCCGGATTGCTGATGATTTGATACCGCAGCTTTGAGGCCTCGAGAATTATGCGAAAGTGCGCATATTCGTTCCGAGGCTCCACGAGGCTCACAGCGCAACGAATCCCGCTGTATTCCTCGCCTCGAGGTGGAACTCCTGTTTGTACTTGGACAATACTTCCCTCCGACCATGGACGTGATTGTGTTCCCAGGCTCCGGTCGATAAGCTCTCGACTAGAGATTGGAAGCAGGAGAGAGTCACCACGGTGGAAGAAGTCTGGGAAGCTGGCGAGATGAATGACTTGGCTATGAAGCTTGGTCGACGCGCATTGGCGTGTAGAAACACTGCTGGAACGAAAAAGAATATAGCTGTGTATGCGTTAGCAGCAATGTTTCGTCTGGTCGCATCTGCCGGCACGGAGGTGCTTACCGGAACACTAGCCTTAACATGTGTATGACTCTAGTCATACACCACGACTTTCACACCATAGTCCGGTCCATCTGCGAGTCCAAGTAACCTTTCCATAAGTTCTTGGCTGCGTGGACTCGTGCTGGACGTAGACCAGTTTCGTGGAAAAGGCACACCCGTATCACTTCTCCTTCGATATAAAGTCACACTGTCCATGATGGTATTCGAAAAGCGATTGGTGCGTGTATTACTCTGCCTGGAAAGCCGTCGTGCACCCAATGCATTATTTTGTGCCACGCCGCCTTGAGAATGTTCTATGCTCCATTCTGAGTGGCGGCCATCGTACGCAACAGAGGAGGGGGACGAGGGTGTACAAAGCGTCGCCAGTCTTTCTTTCGAATCTGCACAGTATATGTTTCCGTCGACAAGACTGACTGCGTGTGCCATCTGGGAAGCGCCCTAATTGTACGACCTAGCCACGGCATCTACACGTGTAGGACAACACCAAGGTAGCATATACCAGATGTGACACAAAGCACTTCGACAGTGGATATGCCTTGCCCTCGATCACGCCGGAATCCCTCTGCTATCATTGAGGCTGTCACCCCTCGACGTCGTCCAGTCGCATAACTGCTTTCTTCGACGATCTAGGTCATAGCTGTCCTGTTCGGGAAACAGGTGCAACTTGATCTGGTGGCATGAACATGGGAGCTGTTGGCGAGAGAAAGCCAATCGTGGGTGCGTAAGACGTTACTGGTGGTGTGTGATGACGTCTCTACACATCTAGGGCTTAGCTTCATCTGGAGTTACTGCTTCGCAAAAGTTGCGTCAGTTTCGTCATTGGACTACCTTAGTGTGTAGACCAAAGATGCAGTGATGCAGGATTGATGTGCCATGATGTTTGTCGCAGCAAGTTACCCCGCTTGTTTAGCGAGGGCTGCCTCCAACGAAACTGGTTTCGCAGGGACAATCAGGCGACGGGTCAGCAGCATTACACCAAAGAAATCGACGCCCAGAAAAAATAGAGGCCATTGCGTAGTTATATATTATTTTGTTTGCTCGTAGAATATAATTGCCTATGCGACAGCAGAGGTATACCCGATGGAGCGCTCTCTCTTAACACTGTAGGTACCCTTTCCCATACCACTTGGCCGGATAAGACTTGTGTGGGAAGGAAGCAGCACCCAAACCCAAACGCTTCAGGGGTAGCGCAAATGCCTTGCCACAGCGATCTTAATTTCCCGCGCCTCCTTAGGGCTCCACTTTTGTAAAGGGGTCGGAAATTGCTCAGCCCGAAGCTACGATGCACTAACGGCAGAACCAGCATGTACCGTCACGTTCTGTTAAGCAGCCCCGTACCGCACTAGCTTATCTTATCAGGTAATTGGCCTCCTTTGACTGCCAAGCCAACAAGTACCCGCTGCAGAATCTAACTAAGCCGCACACGCGTCGCGTCACTAGAAACTGGGCTTCGCTCGCAGGAAGACTTTTCTCGAGTGGGGAAGCTATTAATAGGGAAAGCACGCGAGCTCAATAAAGAAGCTATGCCACATTGGAAGAGGATGTACTGACGTCTGACTTTATGTTTGTCTTCTACGGGGTCCATCTATCTCCTCGGCACGACGCACACATCTACCATGGCTGACATGTTCTCGTGGTACTGCCGCCGGTCAGGCACTGGGACGCCCGACAGTCAGACCGCCTACGACGAGGAGCGCCTCCTCGAGCCCGAACCCGCCTCCCGTCCGAGACGACGAAGCAAGTACCTGCACTTCCCGAGGTCGATAAGGGCGACGGCATGGCTGCTCCTGATTGACCTCGTCATCCTCGGCCTCTTGGTCTACACCCTCGAACCCCTCATCACCTTGTTGCGCCGAAACGAAGAGCTGTTTCAGCCTCTGGTCAGGCTATCTCCAGAGGATACGGCAGCATCGCAGCCTCAGCGACAGGTGCCGCGCATCCTGCACCAGACCACTGCCAACGCCACGATCCCAGACAAATGGATCGAGTCGCAGCGGAGCTGCAAGGAAGCCTACGCCGACTTCGAGTACAAGGTATGTTGGATCGAGAAGACGAGCGTCTTCCCCCCCCCCAATTGCGACCACTGAGCTCCGAAACACCGCTGACCTTTCTTTAGCTGTGGACTGACGATCTGGCCCGCGAACTCATCGCATCTGAGTACCCTTGGTTCTTGGACAGCTGGAATAACTACGCATTCCCGATCCAGCGAGCGGACTCGATCCGCTACTTCGTCCTCTACCACTATGGCGGCATATATCTCGACATGGACACATACTGCAACCAGACCTTTCCTCTGCACCAGATCGAGACTGACGCAGCGCCTCATACCGCCGTGTTCAAGTCGACGCTGCCTACCGGGGTTACGAACGACTTCATGATATCATCCGCAAGGCATCCCGTTTATTTCTCGATCATCTCCAAACTACCTGTTTTCTACCTCATAACGAGGTTCTGGGCTCGGCTACAGCCATATTGCAACATCATGCTGTCCTCCGGACCATTGTTTTTGAGTCTCGTGGTGAAGGACTACTTGCTCGAACAGCCGTCGGTACCCTCCCCGGCGATACAGGTCGTTACGCCCTCCGAGTTATCGCCCTTCATCACCGACCTGGAGAGCAGCACCTGGCACCGCGCAGATGCTCAGGCTCTGATGTGGCTGGGGACTCGACCGTGGACTTGGTTCGCTCTCGGTGCTGTCGGATTTGTTGCCGGTGTCGTCGTGGTCAATCACCTGCTGCTGTCGCTCTGGATTGCGCTTCATCGGAGGATTCCGTCATCGGTGGCTTATGCGGTCAAACTGGCCAAAGTTTCTTAAGGGGGTTGGCATATCTTCGGCGTATTCATAGTGTTATTTTAATATAGATAAAGCGTTTGTTAGTTTACCATGATTTCTTTAACGTACATCATGAGATCCCTGAGAACAGCAGGATGGGAAATTGTCCGCATTGGGCATGTGTCGCTCTAAGGATTCCAGTCATGCATTGGTTGGTGAAATCCTAGGTAGAGCCACAGGCTAATCTCTTTGTCCATCACTGGCCAGGCGACGACATGGCTACGAATATTGCGAACCACATGTGGTGAATGAACGAGGCCAACCAGTTGCGTAGCTCGATTCACTGCAGTCCTCCGCCTCAACAAAGGACTGAATCCGTGGTATAAAGAGAACTTCAATGGTAAGCAGATTAAGTTATGACCCCGAGCAAGGACGGTGTGGTCAAGTTGGTAACATTTCTGGTGCGATGCTATCCGTCAGCCAGAGGTGTAACCTTCAAGAGCTAACCTGAGTTTGAGGTCGTGTGTTCGACGCACTGAGAGTCAACACTATTTTTTTTCTACTTCCCCTTCTTCCTTGTGCGGCGAGCACCATCTTTGCGGATGTCCTGTGTTCATGTCTTGAATAGAGGTTCAGTGCCTCTCTAAGTCTAAGTGAGATGGACGGTCGTAGAAATCGAACTGCCGCCAAACCAGTGATGCTGATGGACGAGTTCCCTGACAAGCATCCACATTTCTCCCAACTGGCTAGAACCAGTCAGCCACCAAATGGCAACGATGTCCTCAGACAAAGTCAAGACGCGCCTCATCGGTCACACAAAGGACGTAAAGTCAGATTCAGAAGGTGCGTTAGGGCAAGCGTTGTAACGGACAATGGCGACTGCTGATCAGCAGGACAATGGTTAAACCTAGTCTAGGGACGTCCGCACATCGCTGACGCCAGACTAAGCGTTGCCATATACTAACGAAAGGTCCTCCCCCCATCTCTCGGTCATTTAGGTTTCTTGGCTGGAAGCAGTTAATCAGCTATTGCTTAAGTAGTTTACTCAACACTTGTCAAGCCTCCTCTTACTGGGTATATATTTAACATATTGTCCGGGATTCTACAATCTTTACGTCGGGTCCTACTACCAACCTATATTAGTCTTCAAATCTAGACTGATGTCGAGATAATTCCAGCATCACAGGCCGCCATCGTCTGGGATGACGCCGTGCTGGATCGGGAATTTTGCTACCAGAGGTCTGGAAATTGCATTCAAGCAGCGATTCCCTGTCTATGTGTGACTATACGCCTCTGAAACCGTGTATCTCTTTCCATCGTCTTCGAACAATTTTACACGTAAAGAGTCCCCGTGAAGCCGCTGAACAGAGTTGGAGATATCTTGCGCCCCTGATTTTTCACGCCGCCTGATACCACGTCACGTTGGAGATGTCGGCGGTCCAGGAGTAAGCCCCATCCACCGTTACGCACTGCGACACGCCGTCCACCGTCTCGCAAGTCAGGGGACTGTTCACCGTGGTCGTGGTGACGCCGCTGAAGAGGATTCTAATTGCAAAGGAAGAGTCAGTTATCATTTTCTTGAAGTCAAGTGGCGGGCAAGAGACTCACGGGTGGTCGGGATCTAGCTCGTTGCAGGCCCAGTCTGCCTTGAGGCTGAGTTGCTGTGTCCCGGCCTCATATTTGAAGCTACAAGAAGTAGGCCAGAGTGGCTGCCCTATGTTTCCATTGGGTCCAATAACGCAAGGCGCCCAGGAGTCGTTTCTCGTCGAAGCAGTCGTGCTGCCCTGGGTTATGCTAATAGGAAACTGGAATCCAGGACTTCCCGTTCGCAGAATGAGCTCAAAGCTAACCGACGATGCGTTGGTGCTTGTGGAGTCAACCTCAAAGGCACTGAAGATCCATTGGGGCCGGAAGATCGAGGACAGGGTGCATCCATCGGGACCGGGGATTGGGTCCTCTATGGAGTAGGGCACCAGAGCCGTCTGAGAGGCTTGTTGGACTGCCAATGGCACATCGCTCGCGTTGAGGCAGTCGGTCTTGGTGCCAATTGTTACGTCGTCAGACACGACAGACGCACTAGTGCACGTCAGAGGGATGCTTTCGCTAGCTGAAGCTGTAATCTGGACTCTGCGAGTGGGCATTAGAATCACAATTAGCTTCGCGGTGCTGAAATGTTAGGTATTGAGCATTTTCGGGGGGGACCTACGGGTTTGCCGGGCTGGCGTCGTCACAATACCAGGTCTGGTTGATTGTGAAGAGGAACGTGGAAGGGTCAAAAGTTGCAGCAGTAGATATGCTGTATCTCCCACCGCCCGTGGACTGAAATTCAGACCCGGCACATACCAGGTTCAACAACCCTGTCGCAGGAGTCGGTGTGAGCCCGTCGCCAAAGCCGGCTCCAGACATGCAGCCGGCTGCGTAGCCCGTCGCAGTGTTGATCACGAGAACGTTAAAGTTTTGAGACGCGACAGCGGTGATCCCATCACCAGTTTGGTTGGTGTAGAAGGGCTCTGATAACGTCCAAGATGCATTCGAAGTGGCAGCACACCCGGGCTTGTCGTGTCCTGTAGGTCCCCAGGCATATACCGGAGTGATCTTCACTGGCGAAAGCAGGGATCCTTTTATCAACAGCGGCGTGCTAGGTCCATGCCCGTCAGGACTCAGCGCGAGCGAATCGTTCCCCACGGCGGTGAATGGCAACCTGTTCGTTGTTAGTCCTTGTGTAACTGTTTTGTACTTTCCGCAGTTAAACGACGGCGAGTCGAGTTCGCAAGTCCGCCAGGCTTACTTACGCTTTAGTTCCGTTTCTATCGTTGCAGGTCCATGTCTGGTTCACCGTAAGATGCGCAGATGTCTCGGTGACTTGCACAGACACCTGGAGTGTCTCATTTGACCAAGGCTTGCCCTGAATCGTGCAAGCACCCGAGCTACTGCCTGCCTGAGCGCATGTCAGATTGGCCACGTAGTTGGTAGCCCTGTTGGTGATGCTGAATGAAGATCTCCCGGTGGTACTTTGGAAGTCTTGAATTAGCCAGCTAGGTATAGCAAAGGAGTTCGAAGTACACCCGCCGGTCGGTTGCAACTGTGCAAACACCACCGTGCTTGCTGCCGTAGCGAGGAGAAGAGAATACACATGCATCGTGAGCAGGGACTCAAGTTGTCTGGCGGGATAGGAAAAAACTCCAAAGATCACATGCGAATATGAGCCCCTGATGTAGCGCTACTCACTTATATACCGTCCAAGACGTAAGTGGAGAATGGCAATCGTGAATGATATCGTTTATATCGTTTAATTGCCGTTGCTTCCATCTCAGCAGCCTGTCCTTCTGGAAGAAAAGGGAAGAATGGTACCGCAGGCTTGGATATTAACCGCCTGTCAACCCGTCTTACAAGACATAGAGAAATAGTAGACACGGAACAATAGGCTAAGTCCTTCCCTCATTGTCATTATCGCTGTCCAGGAGAATTAATATACCATGCAGTCTCCCGCTATAGGATTAGGTGTTCATGTCAGGAACAGAAGCGGAGTAACATATTTGCAATCCTTTTCAGCCCCATTTATGGAGGCTTGGACGAGACTCGCGGATGTCCAGATGATTTTGGTTCACGGTCATGTACCCGGGAATGCTCTTCTTTATCTCCTCCTACCAACACATATTGATTCGTCGGGGTTCGTAAGAAGTGGGCGATGCTTGATTTCGAAAGAACCCTAGAGCTCCAGCGGTACAGGCGTCTGCAATGGTAAGTATTCTGCCCTGTCTTCAGTGCATAGTGGTTATCAGTATGTAACTGTTCTTTTGGAATTTCACGGTAAGCTGGTATATGTTTCAAGCGACATTGTTGGGGCTCCATTACAGACGGATCTTACCTAAGTACTTTATCCAGATGTTGCAACAAGGGAGTGTCAGAGCAGATATGCTTCGAGCACATATGCTTCGAGCACATATGCTTCGAGCACATATGCTTCGAGCACATATGCTTCGAGCACATATGCTTCGAGCACATATGCTTCGAGCACATATGCTTATAGTCATCTCATGATCATTACCAGGCCAGAAATCCCTGTCACTATCCGGTAAGCCGGTAAGACTTCACCTAGGACCAGTCAGTATGAACCAGTGTTCTGCCTCGGAACAGTATCGCTAACGCAATACGTCCTTCAACGACATGCTCTCCCTAGGGACTATACAGCTATGGCACTACAATTTCACCTACCACCTTGTACAGGCTCACTTGCATAGAGTCCCGCCGTTTGAACTGTGTGTGTTGCTGCTCCTTTCCCCTTATTCCTCATTTTCCTTGAGGGAAGGGGGGAGAAAGGCAAAAGGCAAGAGTTATAAGCATCTATGGCATACCGAGGATGTGGAGAAAAACTCTGATTTACACATTCTCGGCTACTATGTCTAAGCGTGACTTCTCACTGGCTATCACATACCGGCAGACGCCGGCACCGTGGTGTCTTTCTTGTAGTGCTGCGTGAAATCGTACCTCACGTCCAAAGTTCCCATAAACAGCTCCTTGGCGTACTTTTTGTCCTTTTCGGCTTTGACACACTCCTGCATGAACGGATCTCTCTCGAGCCGGGTCGCCGGGTCGGCATCGTGCACCCTCCGGAAGTTCTCCTGGGAGATGGGGTCGATGATGGTCTTCCACTTCTCGATCCTGATCTTGCTGTACAGATCCAGGATCGATTCGTCGGCCTTGCCATCGTAGATGCCGGCGAGGCAGTCGAAGAGACCCCCGACGTCGACGAAGCCGCCCGTGATGCCGAGTCCGCCCCAAGGGTTGCAGAGGTGCGCTGCGTCAGCGGCGAGCAGGAAACGGCCGACGCGAAACGAGGGCGCACATCGCTGATGCATCCTGTACGGCGCAAAGTTCACGAGTTTGTAGGAGCCTGGCTTGGGGTGACCCGGTAGCATGATCTCGTACTTCATTGGTTGTCTTGCCTCCAGCTCGGCGCGTGTCAGTCCGCCCTCCTCTCCGTATGTTACGCGGTAGAGATTATCTTCAGTCATCCGAGCAGCCATCTGTGGTTATATCGAGAGCGGTTAGCTTGTCTTTAATAGAGTCCGCGAATTGGTGCAAGAGTCTGCCATACAAAGAAGTGTTCTGGGTGGATGATAAAGTTCGAATCGGCAAAGCCGTACTTGTCAAAGTCGTAGTATACCTGCCAGTCGGTCAGTGTCGAGCTCGCTCAAGCGGGGGATGGCACGTCAGCGCACATTAGTCGCAACAATTTGCTTGTCCCACGTAAATCCAGGATATTCGTCGCCGAAGAGCCCCCTCCGGATGATACTGTTTGCTCCGTCACAGCCAACAATGTAGTCTGCTTCCACTCGGACCTTGCCGTCAGGGGTCTCGGCAACTACCCATGCCTTGTCATCGTCTTGGCCAATGCTCACAACCTTGTGTTGCCACTTGATGTCGCCATTCCGCTCCAAGAATCTCTCGAGCATCAGCTGGTCGAGGTCATTGAGGACCAAGCAGGCGGTACGGATGTCCAGTCCATCGACATCGTCCAACACGGCCGTGTCCATCATCGTGATAATGCTGTGGTCTTCCGGGCGCCGCCATCCCATTTTGGTTGGTGAGATGCCACGACGTCGCACCTCCTCCATGATGCCGGCCCTATGCAGGTCCGGTATAGCTGCCGGGCCATAGTATGCTGCTCGCGGCTGGTCATCAAGCTTGTGGGAGGCTTCAAGGATTTGAACCGGAATGCCGTGTTGTGAGAGCAGAAGCGCCAGGAGTAGGCCGGACGGGCCTGCGCCGACGATAACTACCTAGCCGAGGTATCAGTATGACCATTACACAAAGCATCCGTTTGCAACGACGTTGGCTGAAGCGGAAGACTTCATTCTGACCTTCTTGAATGGGTGTTCAGACATTGTGCCGTGACTCCAGGCTCAGCGTACAGAACTTGAAACACAGATAATCAGAATATTTGGGCTTTTGTTCGATCCCAAGTGAGAAGAAGAGAGCAGTTCACGAAAGCGGAAGAACCGAACGGTATATGCATGGAGTACCCCGCAGAGGATTGCCCCTTTATGAGGGGAATAGATCTTGGAGATGTCTGGGGGAAAAGACTTGAGACGCTAGCAGCAAAGAGTGGCTCGGCATCAACTAGACTAGTTAGTAGCCGGCCTTCTTTCGGCTTTCATAGACAAGCGGGGCGTGGACTCCCCTCCGTCGCGAGCTCTAGATGCGGATACTTTAAATATTGATTCCTGCGGGGGTTTAATCAATCCGCCGAACACGCTTCTGCGGACGATTGTTACCAACCCGAGATTCTATCGTCGCTAGGAAGTGCCATGGGGCTCATGGCGAGAATCAACTCAAAAACGACTAGGAATGCAGCTGATTGGGGTAAAGGGTGAGGGGAAGGAAGCTAGCACCGTCCTTACATTTGGCCCCCGAGGGTTCGCGGGGAACACATCATACGAGCCTTAGCTTCGGCGAGATATATCTATCCCCGACGCCTTGCAGTTCGAGCCATGAGACCTAGAGCGCCTCCAGAGTTCCGCCTCAAGCAAGGCGGACTAAGTCTACTCCAAGAATCCTGACCTACTACAAGCTTAGCGGGGAATGCAATGGCCTGGTGAAGTCAAATCTTCAACGTAAAGGTACGTATATACAGATGGCGGAGTTGATGTTGTGTTCTCTGATGTCTCGAATATACTTGTCGATATTTTATGAGAAGCAAAGAGCTACACTTCGGGTGCAATCAGATTTTGGATACTCGACAGTGACCACATGCAAACCCTGAGAACCATTGCAAAGGGGCCGTTCCAAATTTTCGAGGGTCAGGGCGCGTATGGAGGACCTGAAAAAGAAGATAGAACAGTCTCCAGATGAGTAGCGCAAATGCAGTAAAGCATGAGTTAGTAAGATCAATAGTAGGACTAAAAAGCATCAGCTCTGGGGCTCATATGCAAGTGTCACGTAAGGTAAGGAGAGAAGCCAAAGAAAAAAGGGGACTATAAGGCAAAGTAGACCGCGTCACGCATTTCCGTGTAAGTATCCTACCGATCGATGCAAAAGGTTTTCGTCAGGTAAAGCTCCTGACATGGCAGAGTATGGAGGTTGCTACGTTGCAAGAGAGGGTAGCGAGGACGCCCTCAAGTCATATAGTCTGGGGGTTCTTTGCAAGTATGGATCTCACCCTGTTGTTGCACATGTATGTCGCCATGCAAGGGACGAAGGACCACGGCTGCGAGTTTCATGACAACCCGAGAGCGAACTGTGCAGGAAGGCTGTAAGGATGTAAGCCAATACATCTTGTACGCAAAGCATTGTCCACATGCGCAACCAGGCACCATCGTGGCAAATAAAGCGAGTCCAGAAGTGCGGTCTGGATAGTGTATTAGGTCTAGAAAACTATAGACTGTTCTTCGCTGCCGTCAAGCCACCTACTACAACATACATTCAGGATTCAAGTACGCCCAAGCAATAATATCTCTATGACCCAGGGCCTCTGACACTAAGGCCAAGTCGGAGTGTATGGGTCATCCGGAACAAGCGTAATGGTCGTCGCGGTGGGCGGAGTGACAGGTGTCAGATAGGTGATGAAGGTTGTCACTACTGTTGGCGTGGGTCCCACGACGCTGACGGTAGTCGTCCTGACCCTGGTGGTGATGGGACTGTCTCCGACTGGCTGGTCTTGTTCGATCGAGACACATTGAGAATACCATTCGCTTGAGAGGTCTGCTGTCAGCGCTGCTACCGCCTTCTCGACTTAGTCGATATACAGGTGAAATACATACTTGACCCCATCATTTTTACAATACGCGCCTGTAGGACACGCGACAGGACCTGTCCAATCCCGTCCGCCACCTATTCGTGGAAATCTGTCAGAAGTGATCGTGGCGGAGCGGGAATGAGGCGAGCGAGAGGAAACACTTACATTGCCCATACAGACTTTGCGTTCGAGATCTTTGGCATAAGCCGCCGCTGATAAGCAAGCCGGATATTAATAATAACTTGGACATGACTGATCTGTGCTCCCTTTGGGGATGTAGTAGAACGGACAGAAAGATTATAAAGCTTGAAGACCACAAAGAAAGCGGTATCGGAGGAAGAGGGAGAGGTAAGACGTCAAGCATAGAGCGGATACGAAGCTGTTTAAATACTGAGCGGAAGCGACTGCCCAAGACCCGGGATTCTGTCGCGATATATTAGCCATTACCGCAGTATTGGTTGGACCGGCGGTGCGGTTGATCAGTACCGCTGTGAACGGAGATACTAAGATACTGTGCTGGAAGCATGGATTTGGTCTCATGCACAGCTCAGAGATCAGGTCGAGGTACCCGACCTCAGGCTGAATGAAAGTCCATGTCTACCAGTTTTTCGTTGTCGACTGCGTAGTGTCAAGAGTCGGACACAACCATGAACCCACAAGTGCGTCGCATTGGGTCGGGTCCATCCGATCTCATATGATAGTTCTATTTTGAGCTTTTGCCAAGCCCGATCGAAATAGTCGTCGATATTGCGATAAACGCCAATATCCTATGAGACTTGTCGCGACAAGGCCGCGGATAAATGACGGTCTGCGCAGATTGACGGTTAAGCTGTCGGGCTGAGCAACCGCCCATGGATTGGAGATACGGAGCGAGCTTATGAGTTGTGAGATATAGCCCGCTAGCACGCGGTAGCCCGGACATGGGAATACCGACCTGCAAGGTCTAATGAGGGAGCAGAAGCGGCCCGATGGTGCCAAACTGGGAAGCGAAGTCTGGCTAGGATTGACGTAATTCTTTAGTACGATGGAGATCCGCTTTCACCAGGCTGTAAATGGTTCTTTCGAACAGCTGTGGAGGAGATACAGAGCCAAGGGCAACATTGAACTGGGCTTCGATCTGACGGTGTTATCTACAGCATAGAACAGATCAAAAGAGGTATTCTCACCTCCAGCTATCCCTCAGGTCCCGTTGACAGCCCTCTGAACGTGCATTCCGCTTACAGCTTCTCGCCGTTGCTGTGGTCCTCAACCTCGCAAAATGCCTTGAAAGTGATGAACTCGTCATCCTCCCCCCCTTCCGATTCTAGCACGACCTCGGCAGTTGCTCCGACAAAGAAGACATACCCCTCCTTAACATCTTGTACCGTGGGGCCAACTGAGATCTTGCCCTTCCCAGATGTGCATATAACAATACTCGGGCCGTCGAGCTGCTCGAAGGTTGCCTTGGCACCGCCGCCTCTCAACACTGTCCTGACGACGCTGAATTCTTCGATTGGAGGATCGTACAACGTCACCTCACTCCCCGAGCTGTAGCCCGCCCGGTTCAGTGTGACATATGGATAATCAGCAGGGCGCATCTTTTGCTCCTCGATGGGAGCGTACGAGTAGGTGAGCATATCGACCAAGGTATCCACGTCCTTGAACTTGGGCGTCAGTCCAGCGCGCACGACGTTGTCACTCGCAGCCATGCACTCGACGACATCGCCACTCAGATAGGCGTGAATATCGTCCGCCCGGAGGAACAGAGCCTCCCCCGGTTGTAGGACGACGTAGTTGAGAAAGAAGAGGACGAAGAGGCCGTGATCGGGTCCGAACTCGGCGTGCAGACGTGTCACGAGCTCGGACAGAGTTGACCCTGAGGTGGAAGACACACCATTGCCGGCAAAGGAAGCCCCTTGACTTTTGGCAGCTGATACGAGCTTCTCTGTCGCAGAAGCGAGGGCTTCCGTGGAGGCGGACATGACTGCGGCAAAGGCCTTCCGCAAGACCTTTTTCATCTCGGCCGGGGCATCTTCTGAGCTGGTCTCCTGCCCAGAATGACGCCCTACTGTGTCGACGAACTCCTTTGCCACGTCCTCGCCGACCAATTCCCGCAATGCGGGCACGCAATCGAGGAAGTGGGCAATCTCGTCAAGTGGGCGAAACCCGCAAAGGCCCTCAAACGGAGTTATGGCGATGGTCATCTCGGGCTTGTGGTTATCGTCAGGATAGTTCTTTGGGTCCCGAGCATGCAACTTCTCGGCAAGCTTCTTGTTGGGATGTGCCTGGATGGAAAGAGCCTTGTCTATGGACAGGACCTTGAAGAGAAAAGGGAGCTTCTTGCCATAGCGAGCAGCGACGGATCTGGAGAGGAGTGCCTGGTTACCCTCTACCAGATCCAGCAGCGTGCGTCCGGTTGTGAGGTCCTTGGAAGGGTTAGACGGGTGAGTGCCCATCCACAATTCGGCATAAGGCTGATCATGCTGGATAGTGAAGTCGGAGGCTGGTGTAGCTGCTGCGAACTTTGCTGCTGCCGATTCTTCGCCTTTCTTGCCCCAAGCATACGAATTGACTCCGCATTGGAGCCGGATCAGTGGTACCTGCATGTCTCCGTGTGTCCTGGCAGCTTGGAGTCGATGAGGTAGAAGAGAGGTTGTCACGATGTCGGTTTGCTTATGGTCTTGCAGAGGTGCTTGCTGTCTTGGGAGAGACACCTTCGAAAAACAATTTCCAAGTCCAACCGCGGTCACATGCAACCTAAGCAACAGCTTTGGACCCCTGAATATTGTTACAATGGTGACGGTTTCCCCTAAGGTAGCTTGAATATCCACTAACGTTATGGCCGACTTCAAGTGGGAGGCGGGGTAGTAGCTCTCACCGCCCCGATTCTGCCGGTTAGTCGCGATTACCTTTCCAAGGGTTGCCCGCTTCATCGATACACGACCCTGTTGGGACCTGCTATCTTCAAGCACCAGTGCATTTTCAGGCGTAGTGTTCTAGACTCTTCATTGTGTCACAAATTTGCATGGTACTCATCCCATGATGCATCTCCTAGTCATCCTCTTGGCCCTTGTCCAAACTTGAATTCCAGGCGTGTGCCCTTGACCTTGGTCCTGTCGCTTTCCAGCATACATGGTTCATATTACATTTAGTGTGCTGCCACTCATTCGAATGTCTTGACATTAGCTGGTGCAGGTGTGTTCCCATTCTTGACCTTTGCCAGCTTGTTCCAGTACCATGAAAGCATATTCGCATTCAGAAAGCGAAGTCTTTCCAGTGCGTCGGCGAAACTAATACGAGATCGTTGAACTTAGGAACCCAGGTTTTATCTTGTGCTATTGGTCACCTGGCTTATAGCCTCGGTGACTACGCAGTACAAGACTTTTCAAACCACGCAAGCACGACGTCTGCATCGCTTCGACAGCTTCAGTAGGGTCCAAAGCTGGCCACCCGATGTCGTCTCAGCGCAGTCGCAATTCTCGTGGGCCGGGTCGAGGCAATGGTGGAAGCCAGGGCGAGGAAGTGCAGCTATGGAACCAGTGCAAGGACGACTTAAAAGCGCTGGTTGAGTCCATCAACGCCAGCACCGGCAACACACGCGAGATACTTGCCCAGGACCAGTACATGACCAAGAACAAAGGGACGATTGATCCACAAGCCGAAGACGTGAAACTAGAGGACATCCTTAGAAAAGGCGTCCGTGTGAACGAATCCACAAAAGCCCAGATCGACGCTCTGGTTGACCAACTCCTCATACTCAGAGCTGTGCAGAAGAACAAGGAAGAAGCAGAGGCCGTGGCGGCTGGCGGCTCCGGACCTTCGAGCAGGGAACGTCCGAGTGGGCTTGCTGCCGGTACCGGTCGGTCAAACTCTGTCCGCGGGGCCGGGGCGCGGGAACGGGAATTACAACGCGAGAGGGAGCGCGAACGGGAGCGGGAGCGGGAGCGGGAAAGAGAACGGGAAAAGGATCGCGACCGTGATCGTGACAAGGAGCGAGACCGGGAGCGGGAACGGGAGCGGGAAAAGGAGATCAAGGAGAAGGAGAAGGAGAAAGACAGGGATAAGGAGAGGGAGAAGGAGAAAGAGAAAGACAAGGAACTGGACAAGGAAAGGGAGAAAGAGAAGGACCCTGCGTCGCTGTACGAGTTCGAAGGAGGTGGCGATTCTCCGGTCCCGAGCCCTCTTGGAGGGCACAGTCGAAAACTCGGCAGCGGTGGCGCCGGGAGCGACCGCTCAGTAGGGAACCGCGACAGCGTCCCCCCGCGCAGTGCAGGCGGCGATCTTGATACTCCGATGGCCAAGGCAGACAGCTTGCCTCCAGAAACCAGCATTGGGGCTACACAGCGTAGCAAGGTGATATTCGTCAAGGGACAGGACGTCGTGTTCAAGCCCAAGCCGCTGACGAGCAGCGAGAACACGGACTGGTTCCTCGGCCGCGTGCAGCAGGTTCTCGGCGAGGGCAAGAGCCGGAGATATAAGGTCCAAGACGCGGATCCGGACGTGGCTCCGGATGAGAGGATCGAGTACCGGACTAGTGCGAGCAGCATGATACCCATCCCGGCCGCGGGAGTTGAGTTACCAGACCTGGAGAAGGGCAAGACGGTCCTTGCACTCTATCCAGACAGCACGACGTTCTACAAGGCCGAGGTCATGGGGATGGACCCTTCAAACGGCAAGGTCAACTTGAGGTTTGAAGGCGAAGAGAATAGCGGGACAGTACAGGTTGTGGACAGGAGATTTGTGGTCGAGTATCGGAATTGACTACATGGCAGAGCACGAGAGTAGGCTGGGGTGGCGGCACAGGACAACAGACAAGATAACGTGCTTACACACTTCCTTTTTTTCATACCACGAAAGACGCATGGGACGAGAGGATACGAGCGTTCGGGCTGCAGTGTGCCGGTCCGTCAACGAAGCCGAGTCATCCTGAAAGGTCTTTCCGAGGGATTCCCTGGCTGGCTTGTGTTTCGATGACGTTCTGTTCTTTTGAAAGGTATTGTGCATTTTGGTTATTGACATGGTTGGAAATACCCTGCCCAACGTTTGTTGTTCTCGTGCCTAACGAGTGTTTGCGCCACAGGGTAGACATGTATTTGGCACACGGCTTATTGGTAGACATTATAGTGATAGAGAACCCTTGCGAATTCGGTAGCGTCCGACTTGCGACTGAACGATGAACCAGGTACCTACATGAAGAATGAGTACAGGGCCTCTTAGCCTCGTCGGCCGAGCCCAGGAAAGGCATTGGAAAACCTGCGTATATACGTACCGCACTTGTTGTGCGCACATGCAGCGCTATTGGCCCACGCTAGCGAGGCAGGGGATGGGCGGGCCCGCGCTAATCTCCTGACAGGCACGGCAAGAAGCGGGTCCGTGCAGCCAAGAAGTCAGGGACGAGCTCAACTTGCCGCAGCCTTGCAAAGCAGCCGTCAGAGGGTTTCCAATGCGAGCAAGCATATGAAAAAAAAAAGGCTATTTGCTGGTCTGGAAACTCGACAACGTCCTTCCTTTATTTTTCGAGGTCGTTATTCCACTTTGAACAATTCACAATCACCATTGTCGCTGTGAGCGTTCCACCAGCACGGCCTCTGCAAGCTGATCTCTGTCATTCGGAGCTTCGACCGCGCCCTCTTCCTCGAGGTTAGAGTCAACATTCAACGGCCGACCCACCATCGACCCTCGTCCTTTCACTGCCGGTTAGTGTGCCAGTTCAGACATAATCGATAAGACGGCACGGACTCGAGAGGGATCCTTGCGCTTCTCCCTATCTACAATTCGGACTTGAGGCTCCCCGCGCCGAGCCGTGACCACAAACCACCGCTGCCATTGCAACGAACAGACATCGCTAGAACCCCGACCCATCCCAAGGAACGTTTCTGATCGTTCGACCCAGACAATAGCCATTACAACGCGCCGCTGGTCTGTCCCGGGTTGAACTCGACAAAAGGCCGACAAGATGGGAGTCCAACTGTCCAAGATGATGGGCAAGATCTTCGGGTCGAAGGAGATGCGCCTGCTCATGCTGGGCCTCGACGCTGCCGGCAAGACGACCATTCTGTACAAGCTCAAGCTCGGCCAGGACGTCACAACCATCCCCACGGTCGGCTTCAACGTCGAGACGGTCACATACAAGAACGTCAAGTTCAACGTGTGGGATGTCGGCGGTCAGGACAAGATTAGGCCGCTCTGGAGGCATTATTTCAGCGGTATGGCCCACCTGGCGGACAGTTAAAAGGAGAAACGATGGGTCGCAGCTAGGAGATCATCCCCTCCGGCGCAAGTTTTCTATTTCTGTGCGTGACTGACTGACTCTTCTGATCGGCAGGAACCCAAGGTCTCATATTCGTGATCGACTCCTCAGACCGGGCGCGCATCGACGAAGCAAGACAGGAGTTACACCGAATCATTAACGACCGAGAGATGAAGGATAGCCTGTTACTGGTGTTTGCGAACAAGCAGGATATCGATACCGGTGCGTCCCGTCTCCCACTTTCCCACCTGCTTAGCGCAGAGCATTGCAATGTACTTACGGATGATGTGACAGCCATGAAACCCCAAGAAGTTACCGAGGCACTCCAACTCTCCAAGCTCAAGGACAAGGTGTGGTATGTCGTGCCCAGCTGTGCCACGACCGGCGAAGGCCTGCTCGAGGGTCTGGCGTGGCTATCAAATAACGTCAAGGCACCGCCGGCCCCGGCCAAGAGATAGCCCTCCTTGGCATCGCGGCTAGCTGACAGGAGCGGGAGAATGTACGGATAAGGATGGATCTTGGGATCTGCTGATGGGTCCACGATCTCCGGAAGAGGTGGGCAAGAGCCAATTTTTTTCTCGAATGTCGGAGGAGTAGTAGGTCGTGGTGGCCGATGAGAAGGAGAGCATTGCAGACTTGGCTGAACCTTGATATCCCCTTGCTAGTGTTTTTCTTTTTGCTCTGTGGTTCTTGATCCTTATGCCTTGTACATGTCGGTTCTGTGCCCGTGTCGGTTGGCGATTCATGGGAATACCCAGGGCTTTTCCATTTTCTGAGCATAGCAGGCCAGTTTTAACCACGACGTATTGCACTGTCCTGTTGGAGTGGAAGATCGTCTTCCAACACCGTTATCCTTATATCTATTTATAATCAAGTCAAGCCTGCGAGTGGGAAATTGCTCAAAGTTTGTAGCGCAGTTGTAAGATACAAGCCGTAGGAACACTGTCAGTCATTTGCCCTCTTCTTGCCCATTGCCACGCCAGACGCCATTCCCACTTCCTGAGGTTTAATCTATAACCAAGGGCCGTCATTACCACTAACTCATCTGAAGGAACATGCACATATTCAGCTCATCCATCCTTTACCCTCTTGTTGGGCCTGACCAACGAATCATCTGGCAGGCCACTCCTCTTCGTACCAGGCAACGAGCCGGTCCTGATATCGTTGTCATCCTGGCTGACCCTCCGGTGCGGATACTCCATTTTTAGGCCCTCGAAGCAGTTGGCGCTGATCCGATCGGGGCCGGTCGTGAAGAACGGATGCTGCAGCGCCTGTGCTGCTGTCAGCCGTTTCTCCGGGTCGTATTCTAGTAATCCCGACAGGAGCTTGTAGCCCTCCTGTCCTAGGCTGGCGAGAGATGGTGCGCCATTTCCGGCTGAGGTTTGGCTGCCGGTTACTTGGTTGATGGTGTTATAATACCATTTCTCCAGGTGGCTGCCGCCTACACCGGGCTGTTGGCGTTGTTGGTTCTGGTAGTGGTGGTGATGGTGGTGTCCATGTGAAGGCGCGCTAAGTGGTGGCTGCAGGGTTGATAGCTGCGAGTAATCTGGCATGCTTGTGAGGAACGGCCACCGTTCCTTGGTTGGCAGCCCCATGATGTCGACAATTTTCTGCATCTGGTTCCTTTGAAATGGCACGGTCTTCTTATTGTCCATCTTTGCCTCTTCCCCCTTGAAAATAGGACGAAGAGACAGTAGTTCGGCGAAGATACATCCGATGGCCCACATGTCTATCGCCGGTGTGTAGTGCTTGCTACCCAATAGCAGTTCTGGGGCGCGATACCAAATTGTCACGACGACCTTATCGCCGCTGAACAGAGCGTGGAGTGGTTTGTAGAACAATCTTGCCAGGCCCAAATCTCCAATCTTTACCTCACCCGACGAGGTAACCATGATGTTGGCAGGTTTGAGGTCACGGTGCAGCACCCAGTTGGTGTGAAGGTATTGGCATCCGTTAAGCAGCTGGAACATAATGGACTTGATGGTTGATGGCGGAATAGGGTGGCGTGGCTGCTGAGTATGATGGTGGATTATTTGCAGGAGGTCGTGCTCGGCGTACTCAAAGACCATGAAGATACACTTGTCCTCGAGAATGATCTCGATCAGCTTGATGACGTTGGGATGGCTGAGCTCGGAGCATAATGCCATCTCTCGCACCGCCGACTGAGAGATGCCCGTGTAGGCAACCTGCTCCCCTTCTTTGTCCGGTTTGAATTTCTTGATGGCAAACTCGCCCGTCTGGCCTTGACGACCAAGGGCCTTGTATACCCGTCCATAGGTTCCACTACTGATGAATCCAACGACTTTGTACTTGTCGATAACGCGAACCTTGCTCTGGTAGCCAATCGGTCCTGTTCCCCGATCCGCGGGATCTGTGATAGTCAAGCGTGAGCGTGTGAAAACTCCACATGATGCGGGGGCAAGGGCAAAATCGGACAAATGAAGCTGTTATGGTTCACAGGCATATCCCGTCGAAGCTGGGGGACAGATCTCGGGAAATGATCCATCTCGGCTTCTTGGCATCGACGTGACCACAGTGGGAGACGAAATCGCGAGGAGCACACTGGTCTCGGCACTGACTCCTGAGCTGGTGGTAGCAGCGTGAGTTGTCACCGGCACGTTACGTTGCTCCGGACTTCCGGCTACCACAGAGGAGCAGAATGTAGAGACGGAGGAGATGGAACACAAGTAAGCCGAGGCCGCCAACAGGCGGAGTTGATCGAAAGAACTACCACAGTAAGGAAAACGACCTGAGATGATGCGTCGTGTGAGGCTTAAAGTGGATACATGGAAGGTCGGGTCAATGATCAATCGAACCGCCACTGGAACCAACCGACGACATGGAGCCGGAATCGGGACGCTAGGTACTACCCGTGGACCCTGACTCGGTGTCGATCACGCGAGGTGTGGAAAGGGCAGCATGGAATACAGAGGATGTTTCCTCGAAAGTGGAGGATACGAGAAGGAAAGTCGAGCAGGATCAGAAATCAGGGTGCGGTGGCTCCTATCGATCATTCCAGGTCTGGATGATGGGGTAGTGAGCGATAATGTTCTTACCGTCAAAGGCAGCTTGGACACTTCGCTTCAAGGTGCCCGTGTGTCTCGAAGCTGACACCGATCCTGGACCCGAAGCAGCTGTCGGTGGATTCGTGAGACTCATTATCTTCCTACTCGTATGCACCCTCTTTCAGATTGCGCGCAAGCGAATACCTATTTAAGGTACCGAGGACAAGAGGAATCCGGAGGATCTGTTAATCGCGCCGATCCTCACAGGATGAATCGGCGAAATGACCTTTTCTGTCCCCGGTATTCGCGTTGAATGTCATTTGTCGGCTCGGTAGAAATCGTGAGTAAGGTAACCTTAGTATGGGTACCTTGCCATGGAATGCAATGTGAGAATAAACGTAGGGTCAAGCGAAAGAGCCCGCCAACCTAAAAGTCCGTTGTTGTGGCAAAACGGACACTCGCTCCAAACGGTCGGCGTGCCCGGAGAGAGTGTGGATCATTCAGTCAGAGCAACGCTTCACCGAAGTGTCAACCATCCACAGAAGAACAACGCGAAGGTAGGTATTTCCTTGAAAGAATATAAACCCAAAGAGAACATCCAAAGGGAAGTGTAGAGAGATGATGCGGATGACGAGACCAACTCGAGCTCTGAAACCGTGATTCTTAGGTAGATTGGACCACGACGGGAGAGACGGGAGTCTGGAAGCTGCCGAGGATCAGAGTGGGTCCAATAATGTGGCTTATCTCCCGTCGTCCCATCTCGAGATGTGGCTGGTGCCAGTCAGGGTCTACTGCGGTTGAGGAAATGCTACATGCAGTACGTACACGAACGGGCGGCAAGGCCTTGCTCGTCCCTGACTTGTGACGCCAGCTTTCCTCGCCAGGTTGGCACAGCATGTCTAACATGCTTAAACTGAAGTGCTCATACTACTTTTGCATACCTTGTCTAGCTCTCGACACAAAACAACGCTAAACCCAGCAGAACTCCGCCCCTATCTACCACCCAACTTCTTCAACAGCTGTGACTTGTCGTCCTTGGCGGCATCCCACTCCCGCTTGGTAATCCACATCGGTTCATTGTTTGCTATGATTTCTGCCAGAACAGCTCCTCCATGGTAGACCATGTGCTTCCTTTGGGGCGGATCTTCTATCCTGACCTTGAACTTGGACAGGCGTTCCGGGTTTCCTCCCAGGACCCGAGTGAGCCACAACTGCTTGAGTTCTTTCTCGAGACGCGATGGCAGCCCTGGGTACATGCTCGTACCGCCAGACAGCACGATGGCTTTGTAAAGAGACGAGCGAACATCCACATCCGCCGACTGGATGGTGTTGAACAGCATCTCGCCCATGCCGGGCTGCTCGCAGTCTACCAGATGTGGCTGGAATAAGCACTCTGGTGCCTCGAAGCGTTCGCTACCGATGCGGATAACACGCCCATCCGGTAGGGTGTAGCTCTCCACCAGCACGGTTGTGTCCTCGCTCAGTCGCTTGTCTAACTCAAGGTCGTACGAGACATAACACAGCTTTTCCTTGATCTGCCGGACTGTCTCGAAGTCTGCAGTGCGGTTCAGAGGGTAGCCTCTGCGCGTGAGTAGAGCGATGAGATTGCGAGTGACGTCTCGTCCAGCGACATCCAGACGCTTGGTAAGGTGGGTGAGGACGACGGATTCGTAGACAGGCACGATATGTGTTACGCCGTCGCCTGAGTCGACAACAACGCCCGATGTGAGGCCTGCGCGGCTTCCGGTTAGTACATGTTGATCTGTCCAGAGGCGTTCCGGAGGTTGTCGGGTAGGTAGCGACTAACCTTGTGCATACAGCGCGAGCACAGCCTGCGTAGCGACATAGACGGCCTCGACATTGAAGACCTCAAACATGACTCTGCACATTTCAAGCCTATTGCTGAGGGGGTTCATAGGTGGCTCAGTGAGGAGGATCTTTCGTCCGGCAGGGTTAATGTTGAGCTTCTCCCTGAAGATGTAGTCGCACAACCCCGCCATGTCCGGCCAGTTCTTTACGATGCCGTTCTCCATCGGGTAGCTGATCTGAAGCATGGTACGGGCCGCCGCTGCCTCGGAGCCGTACATGATGTCCTTGAGCTGCACATTGTTGTCACCCTTCTCCTCGGTCCGGAGGATCGGTCGGCCAACGATTGACGGCTCGACAACTACCGGAGAACTGTTCTGGCCGGCATAGCCCACTTTTAGGAAGCCAGTTCCGCCGTCGAGAACTGCGTAGTGTATAATTATTAGCAACAAGCTCGGAGAGGAGTGGCAGCCAGGAGGCTAGGAGATCAAGGACGGCGCGTTGAATCCGCTTGATGACGCATGACCGCGCAGTTGCCTGGAGAAATGTAGGAGGAAGTCACAGTTACCTATAGGGCGATTGTCAGCCATAGCTGTTGTATGGTGTTCTCTAGACGGTCGGTCGGGTCTCAGGATATTATCGAGCAGGTTGGAGCTTGGAGATGCTTAGGCAGGCTGATGGAGGTGCATCATGTCGCCAATGTGACGACGGTTAGAACGGCGGGGTTGCGTGGACCGGCGAACAGCTGGCAACTGAAGTACGTACTGTGTAGTAAGCTGAGGTGGGGCCTGTCCGGAGTGGGTCCACAACCGCACGCCACGCCCAGCTTCAACATCAAAAGACTCAGCTTGGTGATCTTGGATATTAAACAACTACGCAGTAAGAGATGCCCAATGCGCCAGACCACCGCTTGAGCTGGGCACCCAGACTCCTATTTCTCCTTCCAAGAGAGCTAAGCTGTTGAGCAGCCAACTCCTCGCCAGAGGTCTTCATTGCCAAGTCCGCAGACTGCTAGCTCTATTTAGGAGTATAGTTACGCGACCTGTTGAAGCATTATGTTTGCTGAATCCCTCCTTGCCAATGCCCGATAACTAGATCCGTACATTCCTAGAAACGTGCCTTTGGCTCACAGTATGAGTGTCGCTGTTAGTGAAGCTTTACCATGCATCGGTGCCGTGTCTGTCGTGATTGTGCTTGTGTTAAGAACTCCCCACAGTCAATATTCCCATGACAGACGTCACAAATATACTACCCCACACTGGAAGCGAAGGAGCTCCGATATCAATCCCTCCGAATCTACTTCGCAAAGACCCGAAAGTCAACCCTCACTTCACTGAGAGGAACGCACAGGAACCTTACAGACATCGATTCAAGGACTGAGTGCACACAGGGCGGACTTTTATCCAAAAATGACTCTCAGGCTCCTCCGCCAGTCTACCAGAATCCTGGTGATAAACCCCAACTCCTCCGAGTCCATGACACATGGTGTCGAGGAGGCCATTAAACGAATGAAACTGGCGGCAGTAAGTCGGATAACTGCACCACTGAACGAGCGAAACTGACGGGGAAGAAGGATACCGAAATCCACACGTACACAGCGCCACCAAAAAGCCCAGCAAGCATCAACACAGGCGAAGACGTGGCCCTGAGCGCAGACGTCGTACACAAAGACCTCAAAGGTAAACTCGCAGACTATGACGCCGTTCTGGTGGCCTGCTACAGCGTGCACCCGCTTGTGCAGCGACTGGCGCGGGACAACCCGCATCTCGCCGTGACAGGCATCTTCGAAGCAAGCGTGCTAGCCACGCTGTCACTACTCGGTCCGCCTCTTGCCGATGCCGGTCAGGACGCGGCTAGGATGTGGGGCGTCGTGACGACAGGAAAGTTCTGGGAAGTACATCTGTCTGACGGTGTGAAGCATTTCCTCGGACAGAGAACAGAGGAGACGAACTTCAAGTTTGGTGGCGTAGAGTCGACCGGTTTGAATGCAGGTGACTTCCACGGAGGCGTCGATCCAGCCGTTATTCGTCAGAAACTCAAAGAAGCGACGCAGAGATTACTGAACAAGGGACCGATCGAGTGTGTGGTTATGGGCTGTGCGGGCATGGCGGGCTTGGAGGATATCATCAGGGACGCAACCAAAGAGACATATGGCCAGGAACAAGCTGAGAAAATATTTGTTGTTGACGGGGTTCTGGCTGGAGTTGGACTCCTGGAGCAGACTGTCAAGAATAGGAGGATGTTCAGGAAGTAGGTAGAAGAATGAAGATAGAAGAAGCCATTTCGATTCCCCCGCCTGCATGATGATATAATACCCCTGACCAACCCAACCAAGCAGCGAACACCACCGTAATTGATATGTCATCAGTCAAGACGCCTGGTCCGTCCCCAGACAGCATCGGCATCCTTCTTTCCCAACGTTTCTGGGACTCTCCAAGACACAAACAACGCAAACAGTAAAGACAGGGCTGCAAATATGAAGTACACCCAGCCGGCACCACCAAAGCGGTGGTTGAGAGCGGTATTGACGATGGGGAAAAACTGCGCTACTAGGAAAGTAGCCACGTAGTTAGCAGCCAGACTCCAGGACTGTGTAGCGCCAACGGCCTCCTGTCCAACTAATTCCGAGGCCATGATGAACGGAACGGGTCCTAGACCGACGGCGAAGAATGCCACGAACAGCAGCACCGAGATGGCGGACAGGATCTTGACACCAAACATGATCGAGAGCGCGAGCGCGAGCGAACTAGCGCCCTGGCCGGCAATAGAGAGGAGCAAACAGCTCTTCCGTCCCAGCCGATCGGGTAGCGGGGAGCAAGCCATGGTTGTTATGAGGTTGATCGCTGATATCATGATCGTCAATAATGCCGAGTTGACTGGCAAAAGATCCCTCAACCCGGAGACCGAATACATGATTATCGAGTTGATGCCGCATAACTGTTGCGCGAACATTATTCCCACCACAGCGATGATGGCTGGCCGATACAGCGGGTCTTTGACCACCTCGACGAAGCCGAGATGCGAACCGCCTTGCTTCGACGGGGAGGAGCTTAGCTCGCCATCCCGAGCAAGCAGGCCCTCTTCCTCGCCACCGCCCTCCTCTGGGAGCTCACCGCCCCAGGTCTCGACCTCCTCGTCAACCCTGACATCGTGGCCCCTGATGCGCTGCAGGCTCCTCGTTGCCTCAGTTACGTCGCCCTTGGTGGTAGCAAGCCACGCCGGACTCTCCGGCATAGCAAGCGAGCCCAGCGTCTGGCTAGCCGCGATAAACACACCAATAGCAAGGATCCACCTCCAGGCACTGCCGTAGCTGAGGAAGAAACCAAGGGTCTGAACGATCAGGATGCCTATGTTGATGCTGATCTGCGTAAAGGCGCCGAAGAAACCTCGAGAGGCCGGAGGGGCCACTTCGCTGATGTACAGCGGGACGATAACCGTGCTGCCACCGGCGCCAACTCCGACGATGAAACGTCCAATCGCCATTGTCGGGATAGACCCGGCGACGGTGTCAATGAGCGAGCCGAGTATGTACAGGGCTCCAGTGAGCCGCATCGACAAAAGCCGGCCGCGAGATGATGTAATGGGGCCCGCCCCAAGGGCTCCGACGAGGCCGCCAACGGTAAATATGGATGAGACTATCGCAAACTGAGCGTCGGTCATGGGAATACATTCTGGTAGTGAGAGAAACGAGGATGTCGTAGTGGTATTGGATCGGCGGCTAAGGAGTCTGTTAAGGAGGGTCGAGATGGAGATGCTCTTCTTCGCGCAGGTAATGACATCTTGTGGTGCGTTGAGAGCGCCCTGGCAAGGGAAGTGTTGTTAGTGCTGTTGTGACATAAAAGACCACAACCTGGAAGTCCACCTCAGTTGAAGAAGTTGAGGTCCCGGTCTATAATATTAGCTTCCAGGGTCGTGACATACCAGGTGGAAGCCGAACTGCAGCGGGCCAAGGGTGGAGATAGCAATGATCAGGAGGAGGTAGGGCGTCACATCTTGACCAAGACGGCCTAAACCTGAAGTCATGACGGCGTTGGTAAAGCCGCTACTTAGGATTCAGTCTGTTGTATGTCTGTTGACGATGCAAAGAGGTGTTATGTTGTGAAGCATTCGAACAAGCACTAGGCATGTGGTTGAATTGCTGGGCGTAATGATGATTGGGTTTCATTTGGACGCTACCGCAACTGAACGCGGGGTAGCTATAAAACTAAGGCTCCCAGTTTAACCCCTGTTCTCTAGGCAGGAACGGCCCATTCTGCCGGGTGCAAGAGACAAGGGAGGTACAGCACTTTAGAAGCTTTAACCTCCCTCACATTAACACAGCAAAGACATGGGCGCGTAGGGCCGTGCTGGCAATAACCAAGTCGTCGTTTCAAATCATGGATGCTCATTGCATTTGTCAGCAACTGAATGCGACAGTTTGTGATGTTATCGACATATGAACGGTCTCCTACAGGTCTTCCCGAGAGACACTCACCTAACCACTAATGCTTTCAGGAGACTACACCCTTCAAAAGCCTTGCTCGTTCTTGTAGCCGCCAGCCAGAGCTCTCTTGACGGCGACCTCAAGCGAATCAGCATCGCCTTCCTTAATCCCGATCAGCTCGTTGTCGTTCTTCTCGTACAGGGTGCCGCCTTCTGCCCAGATCCTGCGCAGCGTCACACCTGTCGCCTTGGGGTTGCCTTCTTCCCAGAGCTTAGCCTCCAACTTCCTGACCTCGTCGAGCGGCGTAGAAGACACGGTCCACTTGGCGCCCGTTTGCCTTTCGTACTCTGCCAGGACTTCCTTCGGGGTGACGACGAAAGACTGGACTTTCAGAGCCTTGCCGTATGACTGCTCCGGATGTCGGAGCGTAGCCACGACAAACTTGCCAACGCTGTCCCGGTTCATTAGTAGGCGGACAGATTAATGACAGAGAAGTCAAGGTACTCACTCCCACATGGTGCAGAACCCAACTCTACCCTCGCCGCCGTCAATGACACGAGCAATCTTGTTCTGCGTGTCGAAGCCTCCGGCTTGCTCCGCCCCGGGTGCCACGTCGACCCACATGTCGAAGTAGGGTCCCGTCACGACATAGGTGACTTTGACGCGCTTCAAGTTTTCCCTCGCAAACTTGCGCACCTTCAGCTTGAGCTGATGCGGCTTCTCGTTGGGACTCTTGGCGTTATGCTCAATGTCCGTGCCGTACTCGCTGGGCAGGAACCATTTGACGCTGCCTGACTCTTCGGCCAGACGCAGTAGTTCGATCTGAGTGTCGATAACGCCGCGGCCAACTGCCGACACTACTGTGTCGGCGCCGGTGGAGGTGTATGCATCCGAGACATCCTTGGGATTGGTAATATCGCCCTCGATAACGGAGAGGCCGGATGACTTCCACTTGGAGAGCAGAGTTGCCTTGCTGGAAGCTGTGTTGGCCGATGTGAAGAGGAAGACCTGCTTGAAGTTTGGCTTTGCGGCCAAAATACTCGATGTAATGTAACTATTTGTGCTGTCAGCATTCTCATCGGGACTAAGGAAGGGTAATGGCAGGACTAATCACCGTCCGATCGTGCCAGTTCCACCGAAAATAAGGATCTTGGTTGGTATAGAGCCCGCCATAGCGAAGGATCCCGAATTTGATAGGTTGAGTGAGGGTATGGCGAAGTGCTGTTCCTCAGAGGGAGTGATGCTGCAGAAGAGATGTTGATGAGTGGCTAGGTAGGTAGGTTAGCTTCGGCAGAAGATACGGATGCAGCTCCGTGCGACAATTGTGAGGCGTGCCAAAGCTTCCAGGTAAGAAGCTGAGAATACTATAGACAGAGGTCTCTGCAATCAAAAATGTTTGAAAGCGTACCCAAGATGGTAATTCTACGATACCGTTCAGAGTTAGGCTGATGTCCTGATATCGGAGGCAGCACGTCATTCTCGTGCTGGCCGATGGAAGGAACATCATTGGCCGGGGTGTAACTTCCCCGCAGAGATCCGTACGGACTCCACATTGCTTATGGGAGCTCGGGATATCTTTCTTTGACTTCAACATGAGGGTGGAGATGCCACAATGGGTACCTTAAACTGAACTATGATACTGTGCAGTGCATTCTCTTATGCCCAACAAATGGAATGCCCCGTCACACTGGTGTACACATTGACTTAGACAACCCGATAACGAGGTGATGGCTCCTAAGTCTAACAACCTTCGCGACCTCCACGGGAAAAGGTAAAGCTAATAATACAACGAGGCTTGATATACACTACCTGGGCTGGATTTGTTAACCTTGGCTGCGAACGTTCGGAATCCTTGCAAGAGGACTTCCCACGGTCTTCCAGCAATCGCTCGTCAAGAACGACTCGTGTTGGCTGTTAGTTCCGGTCCCGCTGGAAAGGAGCATCCAGTATCATCTGAAAGGGCCTGGGCCCAATGCCGAATATCCAGCGAGACGAAGTTTCAGGCTACCAGGTCGCATCGAGGCGCTTGCGATGTCCTTGTTCAATATCAAGCGCTGAAGTAGTCCTAGCCCATTCTCGGCTTTCTCCGCACCCACACCTCTTTGTCCTTTACATCGGACTCTTGCCCCGTCACATCGTAGGGCGTTGAAGTCTGGGCCTTCTCGCCGACTTCACGGAGCTGGACCTCCCACACGGTGAGTTTGTAGTTGCCGCGATCTGACGTGCCGGAAAACAAGTCAAATGACCAATTGTGCTTCGGACAGCTTATCCCTGAGCTCAAAACAACCCCAAAATCCTCAATCTCGAATAGGCTTCCCTGTGAAAGAGGGTAGGACGAATGGGGACATTCCTGGAGGATATGGTCAGTATTGGGACTACATATGACCTCGCAATGATCACATACATGGTCAATGGCATGAAAATTGCCGCGGTACCGGAACACCAGGACCTGGTCCTTTAGGTCGAATCCGACCTCGTCAATTGTCACTTCTGTCCCTTGAGAAGGATCTCGCTTAGGGATCTGGAAGACTTTGCATCCTGGTACGGCGTCTCCCTTGCACAGCAACGGTTGGGAGACGAGGTCAGGGAAAGACGAGGCAAGGCCGACCCGGAACCAATCCGAACCCGGACGAGGAGCTGCACGAAAAAAATTCATCCCGTATCTTCCACGTCTGCAACGGTCGGATATAGGTGCAAGTATTTACAAGGCTTTGATAATCAGGCCTCTCCTGCGCAGACCGGTGTTCAGCCGCTTAACGCGTGCGCTTACACTCGTGTCAGCTTCTCACGGCAAGGAAGGTTAAGGGTCTGCGGTCGGCTCGCACATACTCATGCCAGTAAGTATATACATGATGCTAATCGCGTATTATCTGCTTTTTTTTTTATAATCCACGATTACATTTCCCGCATCGACATGCAGCGTTGTTGAATTCGATGACCAGAAACTGATTTAGCAGTCGAGCTAGTTATCTGAAACATCTGATTGGCCACATTACTCGGGAGCCCCGCTTTACCGGCCCCGCTCCGGCCGCCAACGGGACAAGACGCTCTTGAATTTTTTTCTGGGCGCATCTGAAGCTCGTGCGAAAGTCCAATTGCGCTTGGAGAGCTCAACTGCCATGCCGGCCATCCTCCTTGACGAAGCAACGTCGCCTGTCAAAATGGAGGAAACCAGGTCGGAGAAGAAGCACAAACGTTCCAAGTCCGAGCATAAGAAGCGACCGCGCGAAGATGACGAGGGTGCAACTCCAAGGCACCACAAGAAGTCCAAGAGTCACCAGGATGATCAATCACCTGCCGAAGACGGTCATACTCTGACTCATGACGGCTCGGTGAACGGAGACAGCAAGAAAAAGCGGAAGAAGGACAGCAAGTCAAAACGAATCACCGAGGACGCGGGCGTCAAAACTGAAGGCGAGGTGCCTGCCGATGCCGAAGAGCCACCGAAGAAGTCAAAGAAGAAGCACAAGAAACACCTGGATACAGAAATCGAAGAAGAGCACGGATCTCTTGAACAATCTCAAGAGGCCGAGCAGACACCCAAGAAACGAAAGAAGGAGAAGTCAAAGAAGGAACGAAAAGTAGAGGCAGACGAGGAGCCCACAGAGGAAACGCAACGGAAACCAAAGAACAAGAAGAAGAGGAAAGAGAGGCAGGAAGCCGTTGATGATGGTCCGGAACCTATGGACGTGGATGATGCCCAGCCTACGTCAACTGCGACGACCCTAACTTCATCCTCAACCCTCAGCTTTCCCTTTTACACCCAGACAATCTCTCTTTATGTCCCTTTCTTCCCAGTCGGCTTCGACAAGCCCATCACAAATGTGGCTAGCCAGCACCTGGAACCCCTATTAAACCACTACTCGCCTCTCCTCCGTGGCGTCCTCCTTGGGTATCGCAACGTCAACCTTTCGGAGCGACCGGTGCGGCCCAATCCCAAACACCTGCCCGACGACCACACCCCTGCGCTGCTTGAATCTCTCAACGAGTACGCCGTCGGATTTGGTTGGTTGACAGCCGACGTCGATCTGTTTATACCCAGCCGCGGCGCATGGATGGAAGGCACAGTCAACCTCCAGAACGAGGGCCACATCGGTGTGGTGTGCTGGAACAAGTTCAACGCCAGCATCGAGGCCAAGCGACTGCCCGCGGGCTGGCGGTGGATTGACCTGAACGAGAGCGGTGATAGCGGTTTCGCTAACGGCAAGGCAAAGGGAAAGCACACCTTCCTCTCTGCCGACCCCGACGCCCCCGAAGCTGACCCGGAGAACGAAGGGACAGACATTCTCGACGACTCGCCGCTTGAGCTCGTGGAGCTGCATACCACGGGATACTGGGTGGACGAGTCCGGCGCGAGGGTCAGCGCCAAGCCGCTGCGGTTTCGCATCAAGAACTTTGATGTCGGCGTCGCCGGCGACTACGGGTATATCAGCATCGAGGGCACGACGCTCGACGACGACAGCGAGCGCGCCATGGCTCGCCAGGAGCGCGAGATTGAGCGGAAGAGGCGGGAGAAGCAGAACCCCGGCGGTCTGCTGAGGCCGATGCTTCGCCGCGTGCCCGAGTTCAGCATGACGAGCTTTGGGAAGGAGGAACAGGAGGAGGATAGTATCAAGAAGACGGTCATTTACCAAGGCAGTCGGCCCGGTACACCGGATGATTAGAAACATCGGTACCTAGCTACGACATATTGCAAGAGCAAGGCTGCTACATGGCCGTGCCCGTCTTTTTGGGAGTGAAGGAGTCAGGATGGTTCGAATGGCATGCTTCTAATCATTATAAGATGGCGTTTTGAACCTTAATATACAAAACAAGTAGCCATCTAGCTCGTGTGTCATTGCCATCGTCTACTCGTAACTCGTACTTCTTCACACTTTCTGATTTTATTCGCAAACGGGCATCTGCGGCATCAAGCCGGTCACGACGGCCGCTTCACTGGCCTTCATCTTCCTCAAGGCTGTAATGCATTTTCAGCTGATTCCTGGTGCATAATGCTGTGTCACGGCGACCTGCGTAGTGATTGGACCTCCCCCAAGGGGGTACTACCACAAGGCGGCCGTTCATCCGGGCCAACATATGCAGAGCCTGATATTATCTACTGGCCGTCAGGCAGCAACACTGATAGATTTGCTTATAGAACGTCAGCGAAGCCTTGTGGGCATTTTCAGTTCTCTCCGCCTCTTTCTTCTTGCACATTCTGTGTTTTGAGCTGAATCTCTGGGAACCTCGGGAGCCTACGCATCTTTGCAAATCAAGCCGAAAGACATCAGTGTCCTACTAACGGATACTCACTTCTCACACAAGACGAGATGACCTTCCTGGCAGCCATCCTCGAATGCATCACCGGTAGCGGCAGTTCCGGACCAGCCCGCGACCCTTTCCACGATCGAGACCACTTGGACGCGAAGCAACGACCCGCAGGGGAGGAAAGCGATGAAGAACTCGCCGCTAGTATCGTGGAAATCCTGCGTACGGCCGAAAAAGCCGGCCCGGCACTCCAGCAACGACTGAAGCGTGACATCGGCACCCGGAGCTGGACCGAAAGCATCGCACGTGCGGTCCTCAACGGCGTCGTTGAGCTCGTCCAGGAGGGCCGCGAGAAGATGGGCCCCGCCATGGCGGAGGCTCTGAGGAGGGTCGAAGACGAGGCCGACGCTGCCTTCCAGTTCGCGAAGGACCACCCCAGGGAGGTCCTTGCCGGACTCGTCATCATCGTCGCGGTCGGCATACTCGTCGTCATGATGGCGCCATGGATCGTCGAGGCGCTGGGCTTCGCCGAGCTGGGACCTGTCGAAGGTATGTCTTTCCTATTTTGCCATGGCTTCCGGACCCGGAAGATAAGTTCGCACGAGCTTTGAAGCTGACTGAAGCATGTAGGATCGTTCGCAGCATGGTGGGAATCCTTGTATGGCGGCTACATCCCCAGAGGATCACTCTTCTCTTATCTCCAGCGACTTGGCATGACATGGAAGTGACGGAAGGTGATCGCCAAGGATTCAGCTTGCAGTTTGGACTTCTGTTCAATATAGAGATTGCTTGGGCTGCTGGGAATCGGACGCAAATCATCAATGTTGTTTGGCAAACAAGATATATTCTGAATGTAGAGTGCGAACCAGAGGAGCCCTTTGGCTGCGTAACTTATGTACTGTACAGTACCTACGTAGGTACCTTACAGTGCAACCAAGACGACTTACCTGCTAGTGACCGATAGCGGGAAGCCCCACTACGGCCAGTTCCGCTGCTTGATTCCGCTGCGCATGAGTCCTGATAACTAATGTAGGTACTGTACCTTTCCTTACCTGCTGTGAGCTATGTCAATTGACACTTGGTTTGGTACAGCGTGAAAAGCTTGTGTTCTGCGAAGTTCGTTCGGCCTAGTAATAATAGCCCTACCCAGCTTTGACCTCTTACGGCTTGAAGATTGATACTTGACGTCAGGTTAGTTACGTACATACAAAGTATTCGTGGTACGTAAGGAGTTCCAGTGCCGAAGCAGCTTGACGGAGCTAATGCTGCGGGGTCGTCAAGCTTCCATTACGGGTCTCGGTCTGCAACAACTCGTTCGTTACTCCATTGCACGCCGTCAGGGCCATCTCGTCGTTATCAGTTTCGGCCGATCCGATCAAAGGTGCGGATACGCGGTGCTATTCCGTCCTCGCTATTCGCCAGCCGTCACAGCTCGAGTGTCAGCTCCCTCTTGGTTGCTGCACATCTTGCTTCTTATCAGATACCATGATGTAACCGTGGGCAGGACCCTGGCCTCGGGCCTGGACTCTTTTCCTGTTCTCGGTCGCGTCCGAGCTTGGGAGCTTTGGACAAGCTTGTGACTTGCTTTGCGCTGCGATAGCTTCACAGCGGGCTCTTTCTTTCCAGTCTCTGCCTCTTCCCCTCCGTCACACTGCTCCCATGTCCAGCAGCCAGACACGAAAGGCTTTCCGTCTGTGTATTTGAACAGATTCTGCCACTGGGAAATCGCAAAAAGCTCGACTCGTGCTGCAACAATGGCGGAACCAGCAGTTGAGCGGAGAGCGTCCGCAAGCGGGGATGAAACCGACGAAGGCCGTCTGGCGCAGTTTGGATACAAGCAAGAACTGAAGAGAGACTGGAGTCTGACGCACAATTTCGGCATCTCTTTCTCCATTATCGTGAGCTCTATGTCCCTCGCCCTACCTGACGTCGTCCCCGACCTGAGTTAACCGCGTGTGCCTTGGTTCAGAGTGTTATCACTGGCATCACGACGCTATTCTCGTATGGCTTGAATACAGGAGGACCTGGCGGTATGTTTGCTTCCTTCCCCTACTGTGTGTCCGAGTATGCGCTGATCACCTACTACGTCCAGTCATCTCCGTCAGCTGGATCATTGTTTCTTTCTTCACGATGCTTGTCGCCATAGCCATGGCTGAGATTGTGTCCGCGATTCCCACCAGCGGCGGCCCATACTTCTGGGCAGGGATGCTCGCGCCCCCTCGGTGGTCGCCATTTGCCGCATGGCTTACTGGATGGTTCAATCTCCTCGGCCAGGCAAGTTCGAACCCCCCAAGTAGAGGAGACCGCAGCGAGCTATAGCTAACTCGTGACCCCTTGCTTGCAGGTGGCCGTGACGACAGGCATCTCATTCGGCCTTGCGAATCTCATCGCTACAGCCGCCATCGTGCAGAACCCTGACTACGTGCCTACGCCAGCCAAGACCATCGGCATTTATGCGGCTGTGCTTGTGTCCCACGGAGTGGTCAACACGTTCGGCGTCAAGATTTTACGGTACCTGAACAACACGTCCATCTTCCTCCATTCGGTTGGAGTCACGGTTCTCTGTATTGCAGTCCTTGCCAAAGCTCCTACTCACCAATCGGCCTCCTTCGTCTTCCAGACCTTCTACGACGGCACCGGGATTGATGGTGCAGACGGATGGAGTATACGCGCCAGTCCGGCCTATCTGGCCCTCTGCGGGTCGTTGTTAACCCAGTACACGTTAACAGGTAAGTCCGGCATATCGCTAATTGGAAATTGTTGCTGACCTTATACCCCTGATAGGCTTCGATGCGTCGGCTCACTTGAGCGAGGAGACGAAGAAGGCCAGCTGGAGTGCACCGATCGGTGTGATTTCGAGTGTCGGATTCAGCTCACTGTTTGGGTTCTTCGTCGTCCTGACATACCTGTTCTCGATCCAGGACTTCGACAGGACTCTCAACAGCGACTATGGACAACCAGTGTTGCAAATCTTCGTCGACGTCGCGGGTGAGCGTGGTGCACTGGCCATGTTCAGCGTGATCATGGGTAAGTTGGGCCGTGGAATCCGCTGTGGCGTCTCTGGCTCTCAACTGACAGCCGCATCAAGTTTGTGTATGGCATTGCGGACTCTTTAGCATGACCAGTAACAGCCGGATGATGTTTGCGTTCGCCCGAGATGGTGGCATTGTAAGTTCATCGCAATCTCGAGCCCAGGCCTGATCTTTGCAACGGGTCCAGAACTAACTGTCCACGCAGCCTCATTTCTTTCACAAGGTCGACGCCCGGTTCCGGTCTCCGATTCGCACCGTTTGGCTGGCTGCAACGTTATCTTTCATTCTGGCGTTGCCATCGCTCGGCTCATCGGTCGCATTCGCCGCCGCAACTTCGATTGCCACCATTGGGCTGTACATCTCGTACGGGCTTCCGATTCTGATTGGCGTCGTCTGGCACAAGAACTTCGTCACCATGAAGGGCCCTTTCAACCTCGGCGTATTCTCACGCCCAATTGCACTGGCGGCATGCGCATGGATTGCCACAATCACCGTCGTCTTCTGCTTGCCGACTTCCAATCCTGTCACGTCCCAGACTCTCAACTACACGGTTGTCGCCGTAGGTATCATCGGGATCGGTGCTATCCTGAGCTGGGTGGTGTGGGCGCACCGTTGGTTCACTGGGCCGGCGGAGGAAGTGACAAAGGCGATGCGGCTGGGTGTCGACCTCACGGAGCCCGGAGCTTTCGAGGCAACCGAAGCGGAGAACGAGAAAGGCGTCAAGGTCAGCGACGGAAGCGGGTCATGATGGGTGCTCGAACTGAAATCAGGAAGTAGTCCGGGTTTTGGCCATAGGATAGTTACCCATCGGGGCGGTAGAGACACAAGCCAAGTCATATTTCTTTCGAAGGCGACCTTCTCGCCTTGCAGCCGGTATCTTGAATCCGATAACGCTGCGTGATTTTGACCCCTTGACATTGACTGAGCAGACAATCTCGCGGCGACCTCGCCAACGGGCTGCATCAACGACCCACAAAGCTCTACTTTTCCTTCGCCCAATGTAGGGCCATACCGCAAGAGAAGATCTTTATCGCCCCCGGTGCAAGGCGGTAAAGGTGCGGAGTACATAAGGATGCAGAGGTCCGCAGGAGCTGATCAATGGTTGACTGGTGTTCGGGTGAGCACGTCATCTCATGTCGCACTTTGCACATGCCCTCCGCCAAGCAGCCATGTCGGTTGTTTCCAGAACCTCACCACCTCGCTTGCGGTCTGCTTGGTCGAGATCGTTCTAAATTTCTATGCTAGCATTCAACAGTGACTAGCGTTCCAGCTGATTATATGACTATTGTCTTATCAGGGCGCGGTCCCTGGACACGCTTGATGTCGCCATGAGGCTCGCCGAAGACGACACGAATCCGCCGCAGACATGGGGGTTCCAACATTGGATTCATAAGATAGGGTTGCATCCTGCGAACTAATCTGGGGAAAGAGACGAGATTTGGAGGGCACACCGTGTGCATCGACTGCAAATCCCAGCAAACATGTCTCAACCTCACGAAAAAGCTGTGAGCAATGCCTTCGCCATTGATGAAAATGTAACTGCGGTTGTCAGGCCTTCCTACGATGACGGAGCCCCAGCCCCAGCCCCAGCTTACCAAGAGTCGAAGAGGACGTGGAAGTCCTATATCTGGTCATGTAAGTCTCTGTAAACTGGAAAACGCAAGAAATCCCAAGCAAGGAGATTTACTAATATTCGTAGCCCTCGACGTCCCAAAGGATGAGGCCCGCTTCCTCACCAAGCTTGACTTGACACTCATCTCGGCGTCAGCTTTGGGTGTCATGTGCCGTTATCTTGATCAAGTCAACATCACCAATGCGTTCAGTACGTGGCATTGCTTGTACAAGCGACCTGTTAAGAATAGGCTTTGCTGACCGAAAACCTCTGCACAGACAGCGGCATGAAGGAGGATCTTTCGCTCTACGGAAACGAACTTAACTATGCCAACGCTGTCTGGAGCGCAGCATATGTGTTCGGGCAGATTCCTTCCAATCTGCTTCTTACCCGAGTAGGTGTCCCGGCTCCGTGGTACCGGGTCTGACTTGCATGGACCCCTATGCATGTGATGATTGCTGACATAGAGTCCAGGTCAATGCCCCCCTTTACATTGCCTTCCTCGAGTTCTCTTGGACCGTCTTCACTTTTGCCACTGCCGGTGTTAGAAATGTTAAGATGCTCTACGTCTTCCGCTTCTTGTACGTACTGCAACTTGATTCCTGGTCATGGCCCTCTCTAACATTGCCGCAGCGTTGGGTTGTTCGAAGCTGGTCACTTCCCTGCAGTGATGTATGTGTGCTCGAGCTATTACAAGCCTCATGAGCTGGCTCGGCGTAACACCTTGATCCAAATATTCACCCAGGTTGGGCCGCTGTTCTCCGGTTTCCTCATGGCCGCGGTCTTTGCCGGGCTTGATGGAGCCAAAGGACTGGAGGGCTGGCGGTGGATGTACATGTGAGTCTTACACAGATCTGTTGATAAACTGACGGAGTACGTAGCTGACAAGAGTACCTAGCGTGTGCGGCTGCATCTCTTTCCCTTGCGCCGTTTGGACCGCAGTTGCCATGCCTCAACTCCCCAATCGAGCAAAGGCTAACTGGTATGTCCCTTACCGCTGTCCCATTAACACAAGAGGTGGCTGACTCCTTATTCAGGATCTTCACGCAAAAAGAAGTCGAGTTGGCTCGCGCCAGGATGCCTACTGAAGCGAAGCTCTACACTGGCTTGTTCAAGTGGAAGGACATCAAGCGATGGCACACGACATGGCACGTCTGGCTCTGTAAGCACACCAATCTTCAAGAACGTGGACTGTGCTTCCCGATTACTGATACCTGGATAGTCCCCTTCATGTTCGCTCTCATGTCTCAGTTTGGCCAGTCCGGAGCATCGAGTAAGTCCTCCGTGTATGGTAACCCTATTAACAACCAGTCGACTAACTCTCAATAGTGATCTTCTGGGTTAAGAGCTACAACGTCAAGGGCCAACCGCCTCGCTTTTCGGTTCCGCAGATCAACATCATCCCCCTGGGCATCAATTTTATCACTATTGCTGCCACCCTGGCCAATTCCTGGATCTCTGACAGCTTGCCCGGCTCACCAAGGTGGCCTGGTATGTTGTTTGCCAGCGTGATGGCCATCATCTTTCCAATCGCACTCGCAGCCACACCAGTCCACCCTGTCCATATCGGTACCCGCTGGGTACTTTATTGTAGGTCTATATCGTCTCAGCAAGCAGTACTAAGGATGAAAGCTAATATTACTCCTATGATGCAGATCTGACTGCTCTGGCCGGAACGTCCGCCGGTCTTTCTTGGACTTTTGTAAACGAGACGAATAGAGACGATCCCGAAAAACGGGCGTATGTCTCTGCTATGGTTCGTACTTATTGCCACTGTGCCTCGCGCCTGACTGAGATATGGCACCTGGAGGTCCCAAAGCTGACGGTCATGTCTAACTAGATGAACGCGTTCGCATACATCTTCACCGCCTGGGTTCCCATCTTTACCTTCCCGACCAAACGACAGCCGTACATCGTCGCGGGTAACTATATCACGGGAGGCTTCGGTGCGACGGCTGTGGTAGTGATCCTGGCCATCCGATACTTCTACCTCCGAGATCTCAAGGGAACGCATGCGCAGCGGTCGACCTCACCTGAGGACAGTGAGGCGCCGACTCACGACACTGAGTCTCATGATGCTGGGTCGCTTAAGCAGAGGGCGGGATGAAAAACGAACCTTGGCTAGGTATTGGAAACAACCTACCGGTGTAACGAGCAAAAAATGGTTACATAAAATCCCACGTTTTTATTCCTTGTGGCTTATGTAGGTACCTAATCATCGTACACTTTGGGTGACCGAATACCTACCTACCTGCCTAAAAGTCCCTGTCCCGTCCACTTTGTAAGGGCTGCGGAAGGGCCGACTTACAGTGGCATTACGGGCCCCCCGAAGCACGCAATTAATTGTGGGTCCCGCATGCATTTTCTGTTAGGTCAACCATGGCGTCACTGGTCAGGGCAGACGATCCAAACCCAGAATATGACCTCAGCCAGGTTTTGCTCTTATTGAGGTTGCTTCCCTCACTCGTATCAACACGGTTCCTACAAGGTCTCACAACTACCAAAACTATCATGCCCCTGATCCCAACTGGGCGACTAAAGGATGGCCCACGACGATAACGCCCGTATGGGCACCACAGACGACAAGATGCACGAAGACGTCGAGAGCTTAGACTTCAACGGCCGCGCCCGGCCCGTCCAATCAGATCGCTTGAATCGGGCTCTGTCCGCTCGCCAAGTGCAGATGATTGCCATCGGCGGCACCATAGGAACCGGCCTCTTTCTGGGCACCGGGAAGTCCCTGGCCACGGGCGGGCCGGCCTCTATGCTGATAGCGTACCTCATCGTCGGCGCCATCGTCTTCGTCACGATGCTGAGTCTGGGGGAGATGGCGGCCTTCATACCGGTGGCTGGTAGCTTCTGCACCTTTGCTGGGTGGGTAACTGTGCTCCCTGGCCCCCTTTTCTTGGAGATTATTTCATTGCCATAAACTAATGTTCTTTGCTCTAGACGCTTCGTAGACGATGCTTTTGGATTTGCCTTAACATGGAACTATTGGTTTAACGACGCTGTGTCCACTGCCTCGGACTTGGTGGCGCTGCAGCTGGTGTTGCAGTACTGGACAGACAACTTTCCGGGTTGGGCCCTCAGCTTGATATTCTGGGCCCTCCTGATCGGTGTCAACATTGCCACGGTCGCGGCCTATGGTGAGCTCGAGTACTGGCTCAGTTTGCTCAAGGTCATAACCATCATTGTAAGTCCAACTCCTTGGCCCAAGCTTAGCTCTCCTTTGCTCACGGAAAAAAATCTCAGATTTTCATTATCATAGGCATAGTGGTCAACTGCGGCGGTAACACTTCGCACCATTATATCGGTGGCGAGAATTGGCGTCTCCCAGATGCTCCGTTTGTAGGTGGTATCGGTGGCTTTGCATCCGTCTTCGTCACGGCTTCTTTCGCATGTAAGTGCTTCGTCACAGACATACGCTGCTACTTTCCAGTGAGCTGACCTGTTTTAGATGGCGGCACAGAATCTATCGCGATTACCGCCGGAGAGACCAAGGATCCGACAAGGAATATGCCTCGGGTGGTCAAGAATGTGTTCTGGCGTATCCTGCTGTTCTAGTATGTTTTGTTTTCGAGCCTCTTATCGCTTCACTCTTTGCTGACAGCCATCAGTATCCTCTCAGTCCTTCTCATTGGCCTGAATGTCCCATACACATATCCCGGACTGAACAACAAGGACACTCGTACTTCGCCTTTTACCATTGTTTTTCAGATGGTCGGTTCCCATGTTGCGGGGAGCTTCATCAACGCAGTGATCATGACTAGCGTTCTGTCTGCGGGTAATCATGCGCTGTTTGCCGGCACGCGGTTACTGTACACGCTCGCAGTGGAAGGTCATGCACCCGCCGTCTTCGGCAAGCTGAATCGGAACAGGGTACCTTGGATAGCTGTGCTCTTCACAGGCTTAATCAGCGGTCTTTGCTTCGGAGCAAGCTTTATAGGGGCTGGTCAACTATGGACATGGCTCCAAAAGTACGTATAAACCTTGAACTTTGAGTGGCTTGCAGCTTGCTAACATGGCCATAGCATTGTCGGAGTCTCCAACCAGCTAAGCTGGATTGCCATTGGTATAACCTCTATTCGCTTCCGGTCTGCACTTGCCCTACAGGGCAAAACGCATTTGCTGCCCTTCAAGAACTGGACGTACCCCATAGGACCGTATCTATCGGTCATACTCAACTGCTTCCTGGTGCTGGTCCAAGGATGGAGCTGCTTCAGTCCCAAGTTCAGCGGTGTGGACTTTGTGAGCTATTACATCGAGTTGCCAATCATGCTGGTCATGTACGTGGCTTGGAAGCTCATCAAAAGGACCAAGATCGTGAAGCTGTCTGAGATGGATTTGGTGACAGATGTATATGTGGCGGACGAGGCAAAGCGAGAAAAGAAACCGCTGGTGCGCAGACTAAGGAGGATTGCAACTTGGTTTATCTAAGACTACCTAAATAGACTGAGTTAGCAATTTTTGCCCTGCTTATTTTGAGAGGCATGAGACCCTAAGGTAAAGCTGACCCACTGTACTTCGCCATGACTGCATAAAGCTTAAACTTTACGCTCGGCTATAGCAGCCTAAACTGATGCAAATCGTCCTTGTAGCTGACACTCGTAGCTGGAGATTGGGAGGGTGAAGCTATGCCTCTTTGACTCTCAACACCGACAAACTCTTCCGTCGATACTTACTCAAAGAGGTAAACATTAGGTGTCTCCGGGGCTGCAATGTCATCCTTACGTATTTCTGCCTGGTATGTGGAATGAATGCTGACTTACGGGCCGCCAGTTGGGACATATTCCTCCGTCGCCCCTGTGATTAGATCGAGCCATCACACTTCCTCTGGCCGTTCCCAAAGACAGACTCGAGAGGCAGATGGAGTCTCACAGAATACAGCTAGCTGCGAAGCCGGGCGCGTCGTTGTCGGTCTGCACCTACACACCGCTCGACACTACTCAATTAAGAGCGCCCTTAGCCAAGGTCCTGGTCGTTTTCCTGAACGGGCTGATAGCTTCTCAATCCAGCTGGAACGCTACTATTGACCTCCTCCTGCAACGCGACCGACAATTCATTCCAGCAATTCTGACCTACGACCGCTATGGCCAAGGTGATTCGGACCCGGACCCTTCCGACCCGCCAGACACGCCGTATGGCCACGATGCTACGACGGTGATAAACGACTTGCACCAACTGATTGTCCACGTCTGCTCACAAATACTACACATCGACATGCCAGGCGATCGCAACGATACCCGCTTCGTATTCGTCTGCAACTCGATCGGATGTCCGTTAGCAAGACTATACGCGGCCGCACACCCGGGTACAATCTCTGCGTACTTGTTTCTGGACTCCATGATGGCCAATTCCGACTTCGTCTCTCTGTTTCCGGACCCGGACGAGGCCGGCTTCGACCCTACCAAGCTGCCGCAGGATGTATCTGTCGAAGACATCAGGCATTCCAGAGAACAGTATCGGAAAGTATTCCACCCCACGGTCGGTAATGCGGAGCGGTTTGACAGGCGGGACATGCCACAGCGGTTGCCATTCGCGGACAAGCCCCTGTTGCCGGCCGGACCGGATGGCACAGGCCCCCTATTGACGGTGGTCGGCCATGACTTTGAACGTTTTGCGCAAGACGGGTTGGAGGTCAGTCAATTCTCAGGCGTGTGTCTTGCAGGGAAAGCTGGACTGGAATTGATGATTTTTGCTCCATCGTATCGGTTGGGCCTCCGTGCTGACAGTTATTAGGGCTCCATGGCTATCCCAAAGGCTGTCACAAACGCATACGTGAATCCTGCCTGGCATAGGTACAACCAGAGCTTGACTCGACTCACAGCGAGACAGGGCGCCCCCACGGAGCCGACCATTGCGGAAGGTTGCGGTCATGTCATTCAAAGGGACTCGCCCAGCTTTGTTGCCAATGAAATTTGCGCCCTACTCGACAGACTCTGCGCTGACACAGGCTCAACTTGATATTTGCCTCGGCGACATCTAGTTGGTGGTCCCAGTGCTTAAACGAATAGGGGGGTTGGACGCTCATCCACATCGCTTACGATCAGTGATACGCGATGTTGGGAGAAGCATGGAATAGCACAGCGAGATTGAATTGAACGTGCGCTGGATGTGAGAAGGTGCAACGCGCGTGTATGACTCTCTATGAGGGCGCATTTGTGTCCATGCTCCTGGAACCTTGAGCTAGGTACCTGGAGACTGCACTATGCCTAAGCTATTTGCACTCTGTGACTTTATTTGATCACCTTCTAGACTTAGTCCTTGTCCTGCAACACTCCGTCCCACGTCGCAAGTGTATGCAACAACTAGCATAACAGCAATGGCGACAGTACTACTGCACTTGACGCCATATGTCATGCACTGTTGGACGGCCATGACAGGAGGGTTGGAGGTGAAGTCGTAGCTGTCCAGTGCTAGATTTTTCTTTGCTGATCTATAGGTTCAACATATATTACACGTGCCGGACTTGGCTGCTTATCTTGTTGCCAAGCCCTGCGGTTCATATGATACTAATTAAGATGGAAGGTGGTAATATGACGGTTTTGCAACCCCTTGTCGGGAGTTTGGTGTTAATGACAGAGTCGACATCCTTGGCTTCCCCCCAAACGGCAAGTCCCTCTGCCGCCAAGCTCAAATGCCGATGCTGAGGCTCGGGCATTCCATTCGCGCCGGCTTGATTTTGGCTGGTGACTATACTTATGCGGGTCACGACAACACCATCACCGCAGTACGTTGTACGCACCTCTGCAGTCGTGCCCAAGTCTACGAGCGGAAATGTCGAGGGTCGGAGCATATGCTGGCTACATTATATGTACTTAACCCCTCGGTTACCCTGTGTAATACCACGAGAATCTCACACCGACACAAGCCGGCGCCGAATACCCATACCCCATAACCATCAACCGTGCAAGAATCTGGGAAGTCTGCTCACAATGAAAGGCAAACATCTAGGTTTCTTCGTGGCTGTCACGCTCATTGGGAGCTCTGTCAGCAAGAAAACCGCCCCTGACAGTCTCAATGCGGAATTATACGAAAGCGGCCTCGTGCACGAAGGACTCATGTCCAAAAAGATGGTATGCACTTGATACTCTTCGGTCGAACAAGCATGCTGACAGCGACTGCGTACCAGTCCACATGGTTCAAGCAAGAGCAACTTGGCCGTTTTGACTCCCGACTTTACTCAAGCCGAGATGCCGCTGCCGGTCCAGTTTCTTGTGTAAACGGGAAAGCCACCGTCGTGCCCGGTGATACCAAGAACACGTTCCGATGCAATAACGTAAGATCAGTGCGAGTTACTTGCAGGCAGATTATCTCACTAACTCGTGCTATCAGATTGACTTCTATGACTTCCTTAGCCATGCAGATCTTGGAAGCTCACTGGGTCAAGGGGCCGGATCCTGGGGATGGACGAGTCCAGCAGGTCGTGAATTTGTGGCCATCGCCCAGAAAGATGGCACTGCCTTCGCTGAGATTACCAGCAAGGGCAAACTCGTCTACCTTGGGCGATTGCCGCAGTACTCTTCTCCGTCAATCTGGCGCGAGATCAAGGGGTACCAGAGTTACGTGATTATTGGAAGCGAGGCCGTGGACCATGGCGTTCAGATTTTCGACATGAACAAGGTGAGTGACCATACCTACAGATCTGTGTCATGGTCTTCGCTTAGACTTACTGACAGAATGCCTCTAGCTCGCCACTATTGATCCCAAGAAGCCTGTGACTTTCAGCAACCAGAATGACCTAACAGCCCACTGGAATCGTTTGCCAGCGGGGAGATCACACAATATAGTCATCAACGAAGAAAGCAAGTACGCCGTGGCAGTCGGCGCTCAACCACGCACAGATGCTTGCAAGTCCGGTCTTATTTTCATTGATCTCACGGATATCACCAAGCCTACATCTCTGGGCTGTGCTTCCGGTGACGGATACGTCCACGATGCTCAGTGCCTGGTTTACCGCGGTCCCGACGCCAAGTATAATGGCAAGGATATCTGCTACGGGTACAACGAGGACACGCTGACTATGTGAGTTGCTCAGATGCCAGTCGCTCGCGCATTGCTGCCAGCTAATCAGGAGGTAATCAGCTACGACGTCACAGACAAGAATACGACAAACATCATCTCCCGGACCAGCTACGAAGGGGCAAGCTACACCCACCAAGGCTGGGTAACCAACCCCGAGTGGCAGGAGTATCTTGTCACGGACGACGAATTAGACGAAGAGAAAGGCAACGGTCCTGCCACAAGCGGATTTCCGATCACCTACTTCTGGGACATCCGATCTCTCGAGAACCCGAAGCAGACGGGCTACTTCCGCAGCGCCGCAAAGAGCATCGACCACAACCAGTACATCGTGGACGGTCTGTCGTACCAGAGCAACTACGGTGCTGGTCTGCGGATCCTTGACATATCTTCGCTTCCGCAGGATCCGAGCGGCTCGCTGGTTCGTGAGGTAGGCTTCTTCGACATCTATCCGGAAGATGACAGCGACCCGGTGGTGGACTTTGTGGGGACGTGGAGTAACTATCCGTTCTTCAAGAGCGGGTTCATCCTCGTCAACACGATTGAAAGGGGAGCTTATGTGCTAAAGTTGAACGCTACAAGGTAAGGGCCGTGATGTTCTGGCATCAAGCTACGTGTCGGGATTATGCGCTACATAGACGAACGGGATTCAGAGGGTAATACTAAGGTCGCAGCGTAAGCAAAGAATGATGACAAAGCCTCGTCTATTCAGCTCAAATTAGTAGATCCGACCGTGTTCGGTGGAACCTATACCGAATTTGTATGTAAGCGAAGCTTCGGTCAAACCTTTAAGTGGATTCAGAAGCTAATTAGGTAGTTAGAAGATACTATGTATGGACAAACGGGGCGCCAGTGGGACGTTTCATAGCAAATGCGACGGTATCTCAGATGCTAGTCCCAGTGCTTCAAATGTTTGACTAAGTGCTTCTGAATGACTTAAATACAACTACATCCGTCGACCGTTCGATCAGGTCTTCCAGCCAAGACAGCAACTACACATCTACACATCTACACGAGCCACAATGACGTCCATCTACGTGCAAACTGTCCCGGTCTTGACCAAGTACTTGCGGAACTTCTCCGCCCTGCTCAACAAGGGCAAGGCGTTTGCCGATCAAAAGTCAATGACGCACGAACAGATGCTCAAGTTCCGGCTGATCGACGATATGCAGGGGTAAGATGAAAAAACGCCGCAGTGTCTACTTGCTCTCTCACGCCGTAACCGAAAGCTAACGACCTCCTAGCCTTCCATACCAAGTCCAGTCCTGCTGCAACACGGCAAAGTTCGTCGTCGAGAGGGTCGGCGGCAAACCGCTAGCCGTGGTCGAGGACAACGAGACGACGTTCGACGAGCTGCAGGACCGCATCTCCCAGACCATCAAGATGCTCGAGGCGGCCGACCCTAAGGACTTCGAGGGCAAGGAGAGCCAGGAGATCATCATGGAGACCAAGATGGGCAACTTCCGCTTCGCCACCGCGCAGCGGTACGTGTCCGAGTTCGCCATCCCGAACTTCCACTTCCACCTGACCTCGGCGTACTGCATTTTGCGCCACTTGGGGGCGCCGATCGGGGCTCTCGACTACTTGAAGGACGTCTTTGAGAAGGCCTAGGCTTAGAGCAAATCTTTAATTGTCGTTTTCGGATGCTGTGCGTACACTAGGCTTATAATAGAATCTGTTTCACACAAGGCCTTGACCTAGTAAGCACTGCATGTTATCTTGGCTTCGCGACGAAGACATAGACTGTGAGGTGGTGCAGACGGATATAGAGCCGTGGCGAAGATGCAATACATAGAGTTCGTCGGAGCCTAAATTCTAACTGTTCAGTAAGCTACACCTATCGCGGGCCAATCGCCTGCATTCATGGCCCAAGCCTCAGTATCCCTACGTTCAAGACCGGTACAAGTCTCCACAGACTGGGTGATCACGTTCTCGGGGATAGACTTAGTCCCTGAACCAAGGACCTCTACTAAGGCAGTAGCATATGCCACAGGCTGTCCCAAGACAGGATACCGGAAAGGGGCAACAATTACAGACAACAACCAAGCGAACTGCCAAGGAGGGGTTGAAGTATGAATATTACAAGGACATCTTGAACATTCAATCTAGACAAATCCTCCCATGTTCAAGGGTGACCTTGTGGTGTCTAATAACACAATACTCGTGCCTCCCCTGTGGCCGATGCACCCATGCAAGCGGCAGTAGTTTTTAAAATGCAGCAGCAGATGTTACATCCCCCCCGTTGCTTTTTTGCAGCAATACTAAAGGGATATCTGCCTCCGAGCGATGTGCAAGTCGATTCAGACGAGGTCGTATCGCGACGAACTGTCCGAGTTCCAGAAGACAGAAACGGCAAAATGGAGCAGAAAACAAACGAGGCCGATATGGCTAAACCAGATTTTTTACCCCCTTTTAAAATGCACCTCCCCGTTTTAGGGCCCTAGATGCGAAAACCTTCCTGCCTGGTGGCCACTGACCAGGACTTGTGTAGACTTTGTACCCATCCCATACAGTACCTTTGTGAAGAAGGTCGAGCGATATGCCTGAATTAGGGTGGTCCGGGATGGATGCGGCGTGTGATTAAGATTTGGGGGGTGAGCCGAACACCTCGTATCAAGAGCTGCGAGATGGAAACCCAAAGATTGGAATCAACGATGGCCTAGAACGCCCCTCGGGTTGGTCGATGACGTAGAATGGAACGATGGTGAGATGTAAGTTCAGATAAATGAGGGCGCGAGTTGTAGTGTCTCTGATTATGCGTCGGCTGGAATTGCCTCGATGGAGACAGACAAGAATAGTCTCAGGAGCTGAGAAAATGGTTGGTTCACGTTTTGTCGTGCGGCTTGAGGACGTGCCTCGAATCAATGACGATAGAGCGAAATTGCGTAGAGCGACCGGATGTATGTTTCGGAATGTTCCCGATGGCTCGCAGAAAACATGTAGGTGCTGAAGGAGTGGATGGTTGGTCGCGGCTGACCCGGGGAAGCCATGTTGGCTGATAATGTATCCTGGGCATGTTGGGGTAACACGAGAGCTTCCATGCTAGAATCTCCGATAAAAGCAGGAACACACCCTCGTGGAGAGATTCTCGGGTTTCAGACATAGTGTGGCTGGCCTGTCGACCAGTCGCCGTCCGTGATTCGACGACACGTTCGGGAAAGCCACCTGTGCCAGTGCACTCAGGTAAGGTGCCTTGAATCTCGGAAAGGTGCGTTAGGCCCCAACACATCGTCCCGAATGTGTCCGTACGGATTGTGACAGACCCCGGAGTGCCCAACCCGAAAACATGAAGAAAGCAATCAAACACGCGAGAAGAGGGCCTGGAAAGAGGACCGGATGTTCGATGAGCACACTGTAGGCAGGATGGCCTCTCCTCTGGACATATGTTACATATTCAGGAAACACACTCCGGTTGCAAGGCCTCGCGGAAAAAGAAAGTTGGTTGTCAAGACAGAGAAATGAACTTCGCAAGCACGACGAAAATAACCAAAGGATAGCGACTGATGCTCGGGTTCCGTGCCGTCGGATACCACAGCATACAAAGGTTGGTAGCACTGCAGCTCCAACCATGCAGAACCCAAGAATAAGTACCGGGATCGAAGAGTGGGGGGCCAACCGTGGTCCATCAACGACGCCCACCCACAGCAGCGCGACGGGTATCCCCACGCACTCTACCGTTACATATAGTTGCAATGCTGTGGCTGCCATTGGCGGGCGACTCAGCCAGATAAGTCGTGGAGGCTGTCCCTCCGTGCACAGCAGAAGTGGCGGCGAGGGGTATCTGGTGGTGGTGAGGATTGGAAGTCGTAGCATGGCTGGAGCTCATGGCCATGTAGCTATGCTGGCTGTTGGCGACACTGCCGCTGCTACTGCCGCTGCTACTGCCGCTGATGCTGCCTTTGCTGCGGTTGCTGGCAGTGGTCCCGTTGCTGCAGCTCAGCAATGGTGGACCACCAGACGCTCCCGAACCGCGTCGGAGAGAGCTCCCTTCCGACTCCCCACCACTGTATGTATAGGTATGCATATCGAGAGCTGAACCTTGAGATCGAAGACCGTGTTCGTGCTCGGTAAAGATGGATTCGGTGTCAGGGGAGTATCCTTCAGAGCCATTCCGAGAATCCTGGGCGCTCTGAGTCTGGAGGGAGGTTGTAGAGGAATTATAGGGTAAGCCGGGTGTGTCATAACTGCCTCCATAGCTGCTCGAAGCCATGTCTGCCAGCACTGTAGCTGCGTCGACGGGTGATGGGTCGGAGCCTTCGGCCGGAGGCGGAGCCTTGTAGGAATGTGAGCTAGGGTACGACAAGCTACGGCTGCTAGGAGCTGGCAGCAGGGGACGATCAGAGCCGCCCAGTGAGGATGCTGGCAAGTGAGCAGCCATGGTAGAAAGAGAAAAGTTCGCAGAGTCCACAGCAACCGTCGGCGCTGGTCGATGAACAAGACTAGTCGTAGAGCCACCGTAGCCGTAGTCGCCACGGGAATTCCACGAAGGGTACGACACCAACTCGTGTCCAAGAACAGGGGCGGAAGAGTTGTTTAGGGAATAGTCCGATAGCTCTTCGACATAGCCCATTGAGTAGGCCGGTACTCCTGAATAAAATTGTTTAGGTGCGTAACTGTACGCCGATGACCCGCGGTAGGGGCTCAATATCTCGTGAGACGCTACCGGTGGAGGACCGTAAGAGATGCCGTGGGCCACGGAGCTGTTCCTGTAGATCCTAGCATCTTGGACGTTGTAAGAAAATTCATTGGGGTCGTTTCGGAACGCTGCTTCGCTGGATGACACCTGCAGGGCCAGAGTCAGAATCCGGCTAACAGCAGATGGTGCAACTGAAGACATGGACAATCTTCTCACCCTAAGGAAGAGGCATGGCTCGCTCCCAGCACTCTTGCAATTCGAGCATGGTTGACCGCCGCCGGGATCGCCACTGCATCGAATCTTGCGTTTACGACATCTTCCGCACTATCAGATGTCAGATGCGTTAGTAGGCGCCTCAACTGATCAGCCACAGCGAGATTGCAAACTTCGAGACGACTTGTCCTGGAGCTGGAGCGCATTTTCTCGCCTTGGTATTCATCTAGCCGGGTGAACTCACAGCAACTGAGATACGCTTCCTCTGCTGAGAGGGATCGCTCTCGACTTCGGAGTCCGTCATTGTCATAACACGATTGTTGGGGTGATGCACTTGAAAGCGCCTGTCGGGCTCATAAGAGTAAGGGTTGTGAAGGGACCGAGTAAACCTTCTACCGTCGCTGGAGGCGTAGATGCTGACGGTCTGAGATACCATGGTCTATCCGAGCGTCTTGTAATCTATAACTAGACGTGGGGACTCGCGACTTAGGTATAAACGGGAGACTTTGAATGCAGAAGGCGCACCTTCGCTTGCGGGCGGGGCGATCGGGGCTGATCTAACAAGGCAAATTAGCAGGTGAGAACAGATTCGTTGTGTTTCTTTCCTGTACTCGGCCCGCTGAGACTTGGAAGCCACAACGTACCCGAAGACGTACTTTTTGCTTCAGCACGCCAACAAATAGGTCATTTCCCTTTGGGTGGATCGTGGATATCGACTGTTGACTCCACTAGCCTGCAGAGACAGAATCAAACAAGCTTGACAGACAGGTGTGTCAGGCTCAGGTTCTCTCCGGGCCCAAGGATTGTTTCAATGATCAGCAGACAAGCACTGTTCAGGCTGTCTTATTCTTGTAAGACGAGGGACAGGTCGATATTGATGAGGCAGGCTTGACTCAAGAATCAACATACAATGTGCGCGGAGAACTGGTGAACGGAAACATGATATAGTGCCACCATCTGCGTAGCAGCACTCAGAGAGTGAAACGTGAAAAGGGGGTATGAGCCCCCGGAGCATTGGATGTCGTGCAACATCGCCACAAGTACAGCTAAGTTCTGTGTCTGTAGCATGATTTGACAGGCACGCCGTACTGCACTTGCGTCGAATAAGTGACAAGCCCTTAGCCTTCATAGGCGTTTGACTTGTCAATATTCTTCGATGTCAAACTCCATCGTCAACTGTATGTACGTATCTGTGAAACATGGATGAGCACAACAGTAGGAGGGCGACTATTGAGTGGATATCCACATGGCGGACAAATGCAGGTAACCAGAATAAAAACTCATACTCGCATGCCCGGCTCGGCAAAGAGACTGGGGTCCATTCAGATGGAAAGAAGGATTCGTCGAGATTCTGAGATGCGCACTTACACGATGCCCATCGCTCGCCCCCGTCCTTCTCCTGGATGAGATGCCATTAGAGACAGATGTTGGGGCAGCATGGATCGTAATTGGGCAGAGACAGGCCATGTACAGTGATGCTGTCTCATAGACCAATAGACCAAATTAGCTTGGTGTAACGACTGACCTCTGAGACGGCTCCAAAAACAGTAATGAACGATATGACCCCCAATTGAGGAGAGGAGAAGAGCATGTACCACCGCAGGTAGACAGCTAAGACTTTCATGGCCTATGTTGCGCCATGTAGTCCAGGCCACGGGGTATATCGATCAAAAACACCGTGTCATGGATCCCCACAGCCACTGACATCGTATCGTGAGTGCGGTGTTATCGGACCACAACGGTCATCCATTTGACACCCTGCCTTCAGTCTTTGTCCTCTGAGAGTCACCAGCTGGGGATGACCACGGCTCAGGCATGCAGAACCCCGCCGTTTGCTGTCTGATGTCGAAGTGATGCAAGAGACTCATTATTTGCCAAGGAGATGCTGGAAGAAGGACCATGATAGCTACTATGCGGGGACGCGCAAACATGATCAAATCAGGGGCTGGTAATCTTTCCGCTTCACTATGAAAAGGAGCGCACGAGTATCGGTCTCGTGCTCACTTAGCACGAGAGAAGCGGGCAAGCAAGTAAACGCAAGTCCAGCGTCTGGACCAAGCGCACCTGAGCGGTCAGGACATCCGCGCATGTATGGAGAAGAGAGAAACAAGGTGCGTAGATGACTTCACACATTGCTATTACTTGTAATTGTGCACACAGAAAGTGTCGTGCCAAGCCTTTGTGCAACAGTTGTAAGCGGCAGGCTGATGATCTATCGCAGGGGGGGAAAAGGCGGGATGAAAGGCCTACCAGCAAACGCCATTATTGCCAAACATCCTGAAGGGATATCTCCCTGTCACTGAAAATGTGACAGCCAGAGCTGTCAGATGACAGACTGCGAGGTTGATATTCCGGCGGGACCCTGATCCCAGCCACAAGTGACAGAAAACGGGCTACTGTAGATTTGCGGGCGCCACGGGACCAATTGAGCCCCAAAGCTGGGCTGAAGCAAACCTCTCCACAAAGCTCTGTCCTGATGAGGAAAGGCTTCAGACAGAATCAAGCCCATTTTTGCTTGTGGTCCAGATGTCAGGCATGGTCGCTTGTTGCTCTCACCGTGCGAAGGCCAAAGCTCTTCTGGAGTAAGGCCATAAACTCTGCAGCCATAGAACACCGTCGCACTACGGTGTCGCGAGCGTATCCATCGGCTACACCTGCCCAACTTAGTGTGTTGGTGACGGGGAATCTGTTGAGCAGTCTGGAAGCGTGGACCGAGCGTTAGAGTGACCACAAGCCTGCGCAGCACTGATGGTCAAACAGGCATGTGAAGCATATCTATGCGGCGAGATATCGAGATGTGTACTCATGGATTGACAGTCGAAAGACGCTGGTGCGTCTCCATCCATGCAGGCCGGTTACGCAACCACCCATCTTAGTATGAAGCCTCCAGGAGGCAAAAATGACAGAAACGTTGAACGCGCGCATAAGATTCGATCTTCTCACGCCGTTGCAGCAATCGTGATAAGTGACCGATCGTCTGTTTGGCTGCTGTTACAGCCGAGATGGCTGACGATCTTCAGATTGTAGATATCCTTGACCTCTGCGTCCGGGCTGTTGACGGAAGTAATCTACTCGGACTGCAGCGGTAAATGGAAGGGGCATGTGTTCTGGCAAGGGCTGTGGAGTGGATCGCTCTGTAAATGGAAGTAGACGAGTTTCCTACATGCAAACCGCCTGGCAGACGACAGTATTTGCATCATCGGGCTTAACTCCTCCTAAGCAAACACTTCCATGTCCGAAGACATATCGAGTTGCAACAGTGTGTTCGCAAACAAGGTCAGCGAGCTTGATTCAATCTGCAGGTGGAGCATTTGAGGCAGAAAGTGCTTTAAAACACGTGTATGAAGTAATTCCGAGTGTAATGAGCAGAAGTATCAGCAGAGCCATCGCCATTGGCTCCAGTCAAAAATCCGTCACTCATTGGTCCTAACCTGCTGAGACGGTCCGAGTCTGGACTGTCAGCACTTAGTTCGTATCCTCACATCCAGATCAAAGAGATCGCCGGGTGGCGTAGGAGTGGACTACCATGGACTCCGCAGGCCAGTATGGTGGGCGTACTGAGGTAACAGCACCCTTGGGGGCACAATGGGAGTGGCTCCAAATGGAAAGCATGGGTGGTGACACCAAGGAGATTTCTCGCGTCTCACTCCCCACGGCTTCCTGCATATTACGGTCCAGATGGCTGTCAAAGAGCCCCGTTGCCTCGTTGAGCCACGGCTGGGCACTCAAGAGGGGTCGGTTATGCAAGTAGTAGCGGACACTTTACACTCACAGGAGGACTGTCGTACTCAGGAGCGGGTAGCCACAATACCACGAGCTCGGCAACTGGACCTTATTCCCATTGCCGTGATGTATACATTGTTCCGAACCCGTCCTAACATCGAAGCCTGGGGATAAACAAGCATGTTGCCAGCGCCCGAGAGAGTCATGGCCTAGACGTCGCTTGAACACATCCCGCATGACTCCTGAAAGGGTAATACACAGAGTCAAATTTCCGACTTGTTGAGTCCAGACCTTCCGTCTGACGCCAACAGGATTCGCTGCTGGTCGGCGGATTGACCTGTTCCCCGCCCAGCCGACACAAAATTGTGGCTAGAGCCGCTGCTGCAGAGGCATGAGACGGACGGCTGTATCTCCTTCCTGATACGAAGATTCTCTCTGGTCTCGGGCCGAGCCAGCCATAACCCCAACAATGCACGTAGTCAGAGGTCCTGACCCATGGGCGGGGCGGGATGCTTCTTAGCAACGAAAATGGCGACTGTTCCCGTAGATAGAAGATCGTGATCAAAGCCTATCACGAGCCAGAGTAGCACTAATTTTGGTGGTACAGCTCAGTCGACCAGACGCGACATGATCCAACCGGAACATCAGCCTGGTTCCGTCTGCGTGCAGTGCAGTGAGACTGTCGTCTGTAGTCATGTCTGTGTGCGACCTTGACGGTTCCAAATCAGGTCCACCTTTGAAAAGGGCCAGCAAGAGGAAGAATAGACGAGCAGGGCCTCAAGCAAGATGCCATGGGAAGCCGCTGTTCGAGGACTGGACATCATCGCCTCGATTGGTGTTCTTCGCCCCACAGTCCCTAGCGACTAGGCAAAGGTATCAGATATCACCAGTAACAAAACGGATAACCGCCGTGTATGTGCGTACACGGAGAGGTCTTCCGGACCCTGGGGCTGCCGCGGAGATCAGAAAGTGCATCTGCCACAACTCGGTATAAACACTGTGCTGAATCCAAAACATCAAGCAATGGCCATGTCTCCGCGTCGACAGTCGGACTTGGGGAAGCTTTAGACGAAAAGAATTTCAAGGCCTGGGCTCGAATGTGGAGACGAAACTACCAACAGGGCTGGGGTCAGCAGTGAATCGTCACTCGGTTGTTGGCAGCTATGATGTCTTCGATCTGACAAGGGGTACATCTGAAATCTCTCATCTCGTCGGATACCCATCGCGGTGCCTATCTCTGTCCCTATGCCTGGGTCGATCGTGCCGATCTCGGCGGTCCGTGTCCCGGCTGTCATGTCCCCGCCGTTCGTCACGACGGTGGCTATCTTGGTACCGATCTCGCCGAGGGCTTCGGCTTCGGCTATGTCTGCGATCGGAATCTCGTCTACCCCCACGGTCGTGCCCTCGGCCTCCGGATTGGTACTTGTCGTGCTGACGGCCGCTCTTGCGGTCTGGTTCCGGCTCTCGTGCACCCGCGGGAGCCTCCGCTTGGTTAGCATCCCTTGTCCTCTCGTGCCGGCCACGTAAATCATCAGCGTCGTGGACCATCTGATAGCCGTCCCTGTCATCCGGCTCGTCGCCTTCGTTCCGGTACTTCCTCCACTTTTCGAGTTCATTAACGCCACCCCAACCACCCCGTCGACCGCTGGCAGCACCCTTTCTCTTCTGGTTTGTCTCAGAACGCCAAATGTCGCTCAATCGGCTGACACTCTGACTGAAGTCGACATGTATGCGGCGGTCATCGATTAGGACACCATCCATCTTGGTATAGGCCGCCTCGCAGCTTTCCTTGTTGTCGAACTCGATAAATGCGTACTGCAGACTATCGCCCGTCTTGCGATCCCGTATCACCTCGCAGCTGAGGATTTTACCAAAGCGGCTAAAGATCAACTCCAGATCCTCGTCCGTCGTCACAGGATTCAGCTTGCAGACGAAAAGGACGTTTTCCGGCGGTTTGACCTCGGCAAACGGCAAATCCCCCATCATCTCGAGGGTCAGCGCTTGTGCGGCCGCTTCTCTCTCCCTGCGCCTCTTCTCCGCCGCCTGGGCGGCCTCTTCGTCATCGGAATCGCCGTTGAGCTCCTCGCCCTCGGCGATGCGCACGGTGGCAAGCTGTGCCTTGGTTGGCGGCGGCGATGCGCTTGGTTCCCGCAATCCAGCCGGGTCGGGGTAGGGATCGTCGAGCACGACGGTGTGTTTTATACGGATGTCAACGAGGGGGTGGCCTTTCTCGTCGACAATAGCGTCGTTGATCTTCTCCAAAACGTCGAAGCCCTCGACGACCTTGCCAAAAATGGCAGCCCGTCCATCCAGGTAGTCTGTATTGTCGCCCAAAGTAACGATAAACTGTGAGCCGGCCAGGCGGATCTCGGGATCTGAAGGGTGCGGAGCGGTTGCCATGCTCACGGTGCCACGCTCGAGGTGCTTCAGCTTGGGATGGAAGAAGGCAGGGAACGTCTTTTCGTTTGCGGAGCCGGAAAGAAGACCCCAGATTGAGGTGCCGCCGTCGGATTCGGCGGACATGGGACCAAGCGGATCGCCGGTCTGGAAAGAGAAGGATTTCTGGATCGAATGGATCGGAGAGAAGTTGTAATATTTAACCTTGCAGAGCTTGAGAAAGCTGTATACAAGCTATAGTTAGCTAAATGTGCACACTTTTGTATCTGGGAATGGTCGCGACATGCGGGGGCACTTACTTTTCGCACATCTTGGGCGCGTAGTCGACCAGCAAGTCGATTACGATGTCGCCGGCGCTGGTCTCGAGAAGAACCGACATCTTGGGCAGATGCGCGGATACAGGTCCGGACCGGAGTTTTCAGTGCTATGCTATGCGTATTTCATAGATGCCGACGGTCATCAGGCACGCACTCCGGGAGCCTAGAGTGGAAATGTGTAGTGTAGAAATAAGTAAGGTACGCCAAAACTCGACGCGATGTCAGAAGAATTGTAGAGTTGAGCTTCCGGCAATTCTAGTGGGTCCGGTCTTAAGGTGGAGCTACCCGGCGGTGGCCAGTGACGCCGGTCTTTGGTCCCTGACGAAGAACGGGATACTTCCTCATGAGAGGTGCACTGGATTCCAAAAACAAGGGCCTGATACTGGTTCTCGCGCACATATTGAAAAGACTTAGTACGAACAGAGTTCTTTTAGTCGTCAGCTATAGCCTCCGAATCTGATTACAAGCGTATACGGAAGACACAGGTAGTGCCAAAGTACTCCTCGTAAGGATACACAACAGAACTCCAAACCCTGGCCATCATGCTGGACACGGGCGTCTCGTGAGCCGTAGGCGACAATTAATTCTGAAGGGTATCGGTAAAGCAATCAATCATACTGACCGCCTAACCTCCCTCCTTCGCCCTCTCTCGGCGTTTGTAAAAAAACAGCAAAAACAAAAGCTCACCAGTCTATGCCCACAGCATACCGAGGGAGGAATGCTTCTCGTAATAATGAGTTAGGAACTCCTTAACGCCAAACATCCCATGCAGCAGAAAATAAAAGAAGCTGTGGTTCGCTGCGAGCTCTCAGACAGCCAAACAGGGCTCAGGGGCGCTCCTCCTCCTCCGACCCGTCCGCAGCTCCTTCTCTGTATCCATGAGGCGGCACTGCACCCACGTCCTCAAGGCCCTGTCGTCCCGGACGGCTTCGCAGTTCAACAGCTCGGTCAGGACCCGCTTGATGCCTTCGTTCACGTGGCAGAGCCTCGTCTCCTCGCTAGCCAGCTCTGCAATGATCGACTCGTCGAGAACAGTTTCCAGACAGCTCGTGGCGACCATGCACGACGATGGGCGCGACGTCGCGACTGGCGATGAGAAGCTACGATTTCCCTCGCCGTGCACTCTAGATAGCGAGGGGCTGCGAGATTGGTATGGAGTTGTTTGGCTCGAAGAGGTAGATGACGGATACGTATTCATGGTTGGCGAGACGGGTGGACTAGTGGCCATGGCATTCCGGTATGATTGAAGAGTATGTACGGAGTCGAGATGCTGCCGAAGGTAGTCATGCTCTTCCTGTAGGAGGAGGTACTTCTGCAGAGCCAGATCACGGTTGTGGTGGATTCGCACCGGGCCCTTAGGAGGCTCGGGCAAGGACGTTGTCATATTGGGCATTGTTGAATAACGTCGAGCAGATGATTTCTGTAGGTTGAGGGTGTACGATCTCGAGTTAGGAACTGCCGGCGAGCTCATCGCAGACTCGCTGCCAGCGATCTGGGGGTGTCTTATCGTGACAGGGAGGTCCGATCTGGAGCTTTTGTTGTGGATTGCTACCCAAAGTGCGTGGATGGGCTCTCTACAGGAAGTGAATTATCTGCATCAGAGAATTGCACCTATTGGCGCTGCCATGCAATGAAGTGCTGCAGGACTGCGAAATAAGGTCTGATTCGCGAGGCCCATCGAGTTGAACTGGGAGGATGTTGTGCCTAGGTAGGTCGATTTCACCGTGGGCTTGATTTTAACTCCTTCAGCTCTGGTATCGGCCGCTTTCCGTGTAAGCCCACGTTAGACTGAGTGGTGGTGATGGGCCGCTTGAGGGAGCCTGGCAAAACGTGGCTAAGTACGTAGTTGTAAGATGGATAGCACTGGCAACACGGGATTTTGGAGAAGAACCCCAGGTCTGGCAGAAGAAGAAAGAAAGGGACCAAGGATGCTTTTAGAGAATTCAGTCCGGCTTTGGGGACCGAACAGGGAAAGTTATCATCTCGACACTTTTATCAGCTCCAGCCTCAGTTCAATTGGCTTCAATATCTTGGCACTTTTGTTCCGGAGAAGGGAAGGTGCGATTCGAACCAATTTCCACCACTTGACCCCTGCAATGGCGCAACAGGTGGGTCGACTACCCTCCCCAAGTTGCCTCACCGCTGCAGTTCCAGTCGGGATTTTCCTACCGGTACGTATCAGATGGAACCTTGAAGTGACGAAGCGCCAACGGAACCTGACTCAAATCCCGATGAAGTCATCGTCTCCTTAGACTGCCTTCCAGTTGTCCTGTGATCCGTTCTTTTCTCAGGTACCTGGTAGGTACGAGGTATTGGTGCGAGTCTGACAACACCCAATGATGAAAGGCTTCTTTCAGACAAAGATTCAAGATGTCTGCCGGTGCATCTGTAACTAATATTGCTGATAACGCCTCTGAAAAAGGGGGTCACCCACCATCATCGGCAGGTGTGGGTGTCAGCGTCTACCCCGCGCTAACAGGGGATCCTGAGGGTCCAGGCCGCTGTGGAATGGTGCCCAACATCATCAATGATAAGTACCTTTGTGTAACCCCAACTTAACAACGAAACCGAACCTACCCGGGCCTTGGCCTAAACGGCCTGTATGGCCATCTTGACACCTGTAACTGAGGTACTCTACCGTACTACAGTTATCTCGGTTACTCGGTACGCATTGTCATGAGGGACTTACTCAGTGGATACAGCGTGCACAACCGAAAAGAAGAAGAAGAAGCAGGTGGGAGAGGACCACCGCTGGAAATTTCCCATCACGATTATCTCCTGATGTCGAGAGTTCCATGCCGGTGAGGAGACAAGCGGGGACACGGATCGACGCTTGGCGCCACGGTGCCGGTAGTTTAGTGCTGTATCAAACCACCGGACTGAAGTCCGGAATGACCTTCCGGCAACACATCGACAAATGATCGGACTGTTTGGTCAGGATCATCACTGCTGCGAAGGTGATGACCATGGGCAGTATACAGCGGTACCTGCAGCAGCAATGCTTCTGAGCTTGATTCCCATGTAGCTGTCTATCGGATCCTACAGCACTCAATGCGACTCTTCCAGGTTCTTGGGCCTTCATCGACATCTGACGTTGAATTTCGGAAGCTTCCGTTTCTTTCCAAGTGTCGTCATCCGGCCGAGACTTCCATATTGCTTCTCGGCTCAACCGTCTCTTCCATGACAAACGTTTCATGTCTACCAGTCAGACGGATGTCAATGTACCGTACTGCGGTAAGGTTGGACCAAATGACCACGCTGTTGCAGTGTTACGTAAGTTCACCAATAGGCTGCTTTAACCTCAGGACCTCTTACTTCACACTGTGGCTGGAGACGTCATTGCTCCTTCCGCCTGATCACATGGATTCTGGCAGACAGAAGACAGCAGGAAACGGGCTTGGATTCCCGTCCAAGCATCCATCGTCACCGTTTACTCTCGCAGTGCGTTCACCTGCCGAACACATGGAATTTACGGAGACAGCACCCGTCATCTTCCATGTTCCACCCGGGAGCAAAGGATGACTGGCCCAATCACTAGCAGCCGTAACTGGACCGCCGCTCTTGAACACGTAGGCTCCCTTTTTGCAGGTGCATCCTTGCTAATAAGTCTGTCAGTATTCAAGGCCTTTTGACAGCACAGCCAACCTTGGAAGATTCTCGCATACAGATAGATGCATTGCGAGACACACGAACTGCAACCGACGCTACCATCTATGGTCGTCAACTAGAGTCTCCTTGTTGAGAATCCCGTGGGTTGGGATAGACATAGCATCCAACAAAGGTGTGAATAGGGACAACAAACCTTTTGTTCGACGAGGAACAATGAGGTCTGATAGCAGGACAATGGATCACTTTGATGACAATGGCTTTGTCTAAGCCTATTGGTCGTCGGCCGGCACAATGCCCAAGCCCGTGTATATCTTCGAGCGAATCCGTCTGTATGCAGAGAATGGCACAAGACCACACATGTTCATCTAGCCACCGGCCGTGTTTCGGAACCCCCTCTACTATCCCTTCGGCACAGCTCTCACGATGTCAGGGTCCACACAGCAACCCGCCGCGACCCCGCGGTCTGTGACGTTCGGTCTCGAGATCGAGATGATCATCCCGGCGGCCAAGAACTTACCTGTGATATGCGGGCCGTCCGCCGCGTTACAAGACCCCCATCCCGAAGACGGGCGCTGGTACTCGAGAAAGCCACACCTCAACGAAACCCAACAGGACTGCGAGGAGGCAGTCAAGAACTGTTTGGTCGAAGCCGGCCTCACCAACGTTTGTATTGGATCCAGCCTTTCCCCTCATGAAGAAGTATCAGATGCGGCTCAGATAAGTCAAATCTACCACCCCAAAATCGACATGAAGTACCACCACTGGCGTGTCATGAGCGACGGTTCCTGCCATAACGAGGAGTGGATGGCCGACGACGACCTCCTGGGCCGGTACACCTGGTCGCCGGTCGAGATAGCCTCCAGCGTGTTTAGGAGCTCGGCCCTGCTGCCCGACAACTGGATCGCGGTGTCGGCAGACCAGGCGGCCCGACTGGCGCGGATCTGCCGCAGTCTGACCTCCAACATGCGGATCAGGCTGTCGCAGTCGTGCGGCCTGCACTGCCATCTCGGCCTCGGCGGCGAGCCCATCCCCGCGGACACGGTGCGGCGCTTCGTCGCCACCATGTGGCTGATCGAGGACGCCGTGCTGGCGCTGTGCGCCCCGTGGCGGGTCGACTGCCGGTTTGCGCTGCCGATCACGCGGTTCTCCAGGCTGGCTTACGACGGGGACATGGTGGAACTTGCGCGACGGCATTCTGAGAGACGTGCTGACGTGCAGATGTTTATAGACGAGGCGCTCTGGAGGCGCATGTCGGCGGTTCAGAAGCAACGGGTTAGATTGATCTGGACGCTACCCTTGGGAGACCTATGCGAAGCGGTAAGTACCATGGGCGGCACATCCCGAGGGTCTGTAAGCATCCGAGGATGCTGCGGCATGGACGACCTCTTCGGCTGCCCCGTGCAGAACACCATCGAGATCCGCTACGCCAGCAGCACGCTGGTTGCCAAGGAGCTGACGTCGTGGACGAATATCTTCATCCGCCTGTTCCAGCTATGCAATTTCTACGATGAGACACACGCGCTCCGACTTACGGCGCTGCTGCATCACGTCACCGATGCGCTTGAGCCTAGGAGCATGACGCACGCCGGTCATCAGCTGCTCATAGAGCTCGGCCTCGGAGATGATGTTCCAGTATGGAGGGCGGCGGAGCAGCGATGGGCTCTGGAGAGCGATCCGGATCATGTGAGGCGCTATCCTTTTCTCGCGCCTCAGTAGCGGTGTCAGCCAGTGGCTTAGGTGAGTCTCGAAATGTAAACCGTATCACATAAGTGAATATCGCGCCTTCTTTCGTACAAGAGGGCAAAGGTGAGTCTTCATTACTTCCCAACGGTAGGTACTCAAAAACTGGGAAAGTCGGATAAATTACATATGAAATAATTGCCTGTGAATTTACATGTGAAATACAAATCCTCGAAAAAGATCACGCAGCCTCCCAAGTAAGTGTGTAGGCGATATCTCCAGACCGGGTAGATAGCTCTTAATCACAAGTGACAACCATTCCCTCTTCGCACCGAATCAATGAACCCCCCAGAACCACCTAACTGATCCCCAGAGACAGCAGCTCCGCCCTGCTCAACTCCTCCTTCCCGTCCGCAATGCGCAGCACCGTCTCCTCCGCCAGCTTCCTCTTATTCCCGTGGCCGACGAGCCTCCACTGCGCGCTGCTCGGGATGCCGAACCACACCGCGTTGAGGATCGCGAGGGCCTTGAGCGGGTTCCCCGTGAACACTCGGCCGAGCAACCGCCCGAACCCGGGCACGGCGCCGAGCGGCTCGAGCAGCGAGTCGATGTACGTGATGGCGTCTAGAGTCAAGATGTGGCGCTCGGAGCGGATGTATTTCTTGGCCTGCAGGGCGCGCACGGCGCGAATGTCCTTGAGCATAGCATCCCTGGACGGGCGCGGGATGCGTCCCTCGAGGAGGGCGGCGATATGGCGCGCCTGGGCCTCGGCGGCCGGAGGCAAGGGGCCGAAGAGCTCCGTGTAGCCGAGGAAGAAGAGGTTGTCGTAGTGCGGCGTCGCGATGAACTTGTACATGTCAACGGCGCCGGGGGGAGTGTCCTTGGTCCGGACCGGGTCGAAGGAGAGGTAGGGGAAGTCGAACTGGTTGTAGCCCGTGGCGCAGATGACGACGTCGACGTCCAGGGCCTTGCCGTTGGAGAGCTTCAGCCCCGTCTCGGTGAAGCTGTCGACCGACGCCCGCTGCGGCGTGATGATCTTGGTCCGGACCTTCTCCAGGAAGTCGCCGCGGATGGTCGGGTTCTGCTCCAGGATCTTGTGCTCTGGCACTAGTTCCTTGGGCGGCTTGATGTCCACCAGCCCTAAGAGCTTGGTCTGCAGGTACTGGCCGATGCTTGGCGGAACCCAGACTTGTGTTGCACGATCTTGATTCCTAGCTGTTAGCGGCTGCTGTCCTAGAAACGCGCAGGAAAGCTACTTACTATCCCACGCCTCTGTCGGCTTGCCGAGGACGTAACGGGGAAGCACCCATCCGCCCCGACGGGTTATGATATGCACTTCCGCGGCCTGTGGCGCGATCTCGCACGCGATATCGACGCCAGAGCTGCCGAAACCGATGACGGCGACTCTCTTGCCGGCGTAGGGTCCCGGCCTGCGGTAGTAGTGGCTGTGGAGGAACTCGCCCTTGAAACTCTCGCGGTTCTTGAAGTCCGGGATCTTCGGCGTTGAGAGATGTCCCGTGCAAGCGAAGACTGCAGTATAATGCGCCTTCTCGGTTGGCTGGCCCTCTGTCTGGACAGACACGCTCCAGCCGCTGGCACCGCCGTCCAAGGGCTCGCAGTTGATCACCTTTGTCTGCAGACGGATGTGCTCATTCAGTCCGAAATGGTTGGCATACTCGTGCAAGTACTCTGACATCTGGCGGTGGTTGAAATAGTCTCCATACCGCGCCGGATCCAAGGGGAAATCAGTGAAGCTGGTGGTATCGCGGCAGCTGTTCAACATGGCGCCGTCATACATGGACGACTGCACTGTCGACAGGTCTGTGTCGGCGTTGATTGGCTGGTATGTCCATCCTCCGCCAATGTCTGGGCGCATCTCGAAGAGCACGGCCTCCAAGCCGGACGCGAGACATTCCTTCAACGCGACCAGCCCGCAGATACCTTGGCGTCGGGGATCGAGATGTCAGTCCATGAGAACACCACATGTTGAATTAACGTTGATTCATCTCAAGGTTTAGCTGGACTCACCTGCGCCGACAATGGCTACGCGGACTTTCTGTGGTTGCTCCATCGCTCCTGCCGAATGAAGACGCGAATAACTCAGCTCGACAGACTCTCCCATTTACCTCAAGATCTCATTAAAACCAAAAGTGTTCAATCAAAAACACCAAGCCGTAGCTTAATCACATCCCGTCGATGCTAGGCTGGCGATTGTACCTTTAACGAGAGAAATGCAAAATGAATTGAAGGATGACGGCGCAATTTCTCGTCCATCAGCCAAGATGTCAGCGGATCCTGAACCCTGTGAAGTGTTACACGACCGTCAGCCCTAACCCATTTACAGGATTTAACTTTGATTGCGGTTCCAGCATCCCTTCGGACCGTAGTGCTACCAACGGGGATAAAAGATGCCAATTGAGTGTAGACAAAGACAATTCGCATTTCGTGGATGACACGAGGATGCGCACGTAGCGTCTGTTTACCACGATTGTTAGTTATCACCCTTGTATAGGTCATAGATAATTGCCAAGAGTGTCAAGCTTCACCAAGCATTGACTACCGTTGCTTACACCATGAGTATTGTGATAGATCTAGGATTGACAGCTGGGTTAAGGCTGAGGACCGATATTTAAGTTTGCGCCAGCATTTGACATTTCAGGTACCTATTAATGATCAAAGTGACCTCAGATACCTGGCAAGGCACCTCGACAGGCAACAGCCCCAAAAATGTCAAGTTTTTCATATGTACAGTACAGTACAGCAACATGTACACCGGCCCGTCTATCAGGCCGTAAACTCCCTCCTCTTATTCTTCTGCACATAGAACTCATTAACCCACTCCTGCATGTTCGCCACCTCCTCGTCCACGATAGCCTTCAGCTCCGCATTGACCGCCCAGTTCTGCCCATAGAGATCAGAGCAGTGCACACCCCCCGGGATGACCCGGATCGGCAGCTCGGGGGTGCTCTCCTTGGGCCCGCCGGGCCGGAACTTGGAGCTCACCGTCGAGTCCCTCCAGGGATCCAGGCCGCCGTTGGCGAACATCAGCCGCGTGGTGTTGTCCCCGTCGATGAACCACCCGCCCGTGTACGCGTTGACCTCGTCCGTGGTGCGGCCCTTCAGCAGGCCGTAGCCGCCCTCTTCGGGAGGGAAGAAGAGCGGGCACTGCGAGCGCCAGTAGGTGACGTTGACGAGCCGCGAGACGATGCTCGGGTGGCCCTCGGGGGCGCCGTCTTGCCAGTACTCGAAGCTGGAGGGGGAGGTTAGCATGTCAGGTCATCAAATCATTGCACTCACTACCAGACACCGACTTACGGTTCGTTGCAGAGCATCCAGTTCCACTGGCGGTTGATCCAGTTGTCAAGGGACAAGTCCTTGTACTGGGGGTTAGACGCGTTCAGGTTCTGGTAGCAACCGGTGTTGTATGTCCCCTGCCAGTCGTCATAACCAGCCCCTTCGCAAGCTGTAGTTCCAGCATGTCAGTTTCTGTTTTGAGCCATGAACAAAACATTACTGATCACTTACAGCCAGGAAGTTGGACCTCAGTAAACCACTTGGCATAGCCTTCCAGTGCCTTGCATTGACCAACACCTTCCGGACCCGGCACCTTGTTGGTGGAGTTGGGCCAGACGTTCTGCGCGACGGTGTCAGTCCGACATCCTAAACATCAAACCCCTGCATAGCAGACGGTTGGCGAGCAATCTTACCTCGATATAGTCGCAGAACTGGTAGTAGGGCGTGTATCCCAAGGTGGACTCGGAGTAGAATTGCGTCGACTGCCACTGCCAGGGGCCGTATTCTATAGCACTGCAGCGTCTCACGTCAGCTCCCGCATTCCTGTTGACAACACCCTTCAGAATGTGCGCCGGGCTCAAACTCACGCGCCGAAATCCGCGTCCTCCAGGTCCTCGAGCATGAACTTGGCCTTGAGCTTCTGCTTCTGCTTGGCGCTCCCGTGCAGCAGTATCTCGTCGACGTAGTCGATGACAGCAGTCAGGTCCTTGGTGCAGTTCTGCGGCGTCGCCTCCATGACGGGGACGAAGTACTGCCAGAAGTCGCTGACGGCCTCCACCACACCGCTGGTTCCGTGGTAGGCCCAGAACGTGCCCGGGTCCTTGGCGGCGATCCATCCCGCCAGGGCACCGGGATACGAACCGCCGGAGAAGACCCACGGCGCGTTATCGGGGCCGCTCTCGCCGCTCTCGTCGAACGGCGGGACGAAGTTCCTCGCGAAGTAGCTGTGGTCCTTGATGGCGTTCTCGAGCGTCAGGTACTGCAGATTGGGGACGGTCAGTTCCTCGAAGGGAGATGACTCTCCCCAGTAACGGTGCTCCAGAACAATGACGGCGCCGCCCATGGTCTGCGCAAAGAGACCTGCCAATCGCTGCGTCGTGGTGTATGTCGTGTTGAAACCCGTGGCCGACTGCTCGCCGGGATCTACCAGGAAGATGGGCGACCCGGGACCCTTCCAGAACGCGGTGCCGTACCAGTACCGCTGCTTGAAGGTGCCGAGACTCGGGTTGGAGTGGTCGATGAGCTGGTCGAAGGTGCCCCAGCCGTTGGTGCCATTTGTGCCGTCGACAGCCTCGATGTTTGGATCAATTGGCCCGATCTGCATGCCCGCCTGTCGTGGAAAGCCAATGGCCGACGCGGAGGCCGCGAGCAGCAGCTCCAGCACGGCAATCGAGAACTTCATTGTCGACACGGACTGACACTACACCACAGAGTCGCGCTTTAACTCCGACCTAGAGGAACCAAAGGACTGCGTCGCATCGCTTGAAAATGGAGGGAGACGGCCGTCTTTATTTGCGGTGCTTCCTGCAGCTCTGCCCCGTCATCATCTATTCCGCGCCGCACAGCTAACAGAGTCATGCCGCCAATTGCTACACCAACAATGCAAGGCGTGCCGATCGTCAGGGCCATCGCGGGTCCGAAAGACTGGCTGACTGGGTTTGCCTGGTAACTAGGCAGATTCATGCCGTCCACCTTCCTGGTTTGTAGGTACTTGTGTCTGGATACCACCTCGAATTGAGTGACAGCTGTTGCGGCATCACGTCGGACATGATCCGGATGGGCCAGGTTAATTTGGAGTCCAAGCACAATTGGGCAGGTCGAGATCCCGGGTTCTTGGAAGCTCCTTCCTCGATTCCTGCGAGGCAGTGTCTTATTCCTCCAGTCCAGCACTGTAACAGCAGCTGCCTTAGCCAACCCCGCAGCGGCCGCAGGTACTATGGTACTGTGTAAGCCGCCAAGGGGGGATTTCGAGTATCTTGGAACTACCAAGCCAATCAGAGGATGATAGGTTGGCAATCTAATCTCGCCTCGACCTCAGCGTCGCAGGACCTTCCTAAAAGAGGCAGCATTGAAGAGGGTTAGGGTTGAACGTGGTCTGGTAATGCTCGGCTCAACCCGCTGCCCGAAAGGTAATAAGCCGGAGCTCAGTCGCTTCACAGGCTTTCACCACCCTGATTTGTCGATTGGGATTGTCTGGATTGCAACCTGGAAGGCCAGCGCGCGGCAACTGGAACGGAGGCATCTCCGGAGTCAGGTGATCGCCTTAACCCCGAACAGGAATGGGCCCGTCGCCAAGTCGGCCTTCAACTTAGCTTCGTGCCGACGACAAGCTCCGACATGCCGGGCGCGAGCTCTAGCTTGGCAACCACTGGCAACCACCATGTCGGTCGTCATGCCATCGCGATCGCCGGCTTGCAGGTCCGGCATGCTGGACTTAACTGAAACGAGCGAGATGTTCACCATGTTCTTCCGTCATCCACCTTAGCTGCAACTAAAAATTGTCGTAATTACGAACATTCTCAAATCCTTCAGCCCTATGTTCTATAAGATATAACACAGGGACGGCGACCCTTAATTCCAGTCGTCTATCTATCATGTCGACATCATCAATCAAGTCTGTATAACTGTATAATTCAGTGAGACTCAGAGACTGGCCAAGCCGAGCCATTTCATCTCTAATATTTCATATTTTCCCTATTATCCTATCCTCAACATGTCTTCATCAGGGCCATCAGTTCAGGTATGTCTCCTGTTGTTTACCTCCATACCCAGTTTTTCGCATACAGCATTCAAAGGCCATATCTAACATCCAGACTCAGAAGCAGGGGCCTCCCTATCTCCCGTCAACGCAATCCGTCGGCGGCACACCTACTGTAGGCGTAGATGACCCGATCTGCGCCGTCCTCATCTTCCTCTTCGCCGTCGTGGGCGCCTTCCACATCACCTGGCGGCTCAAGCAACACGAGGACCACCGATCCAGACTGGGCTTCCTCCTCTTCATCTTCTCCTTCGTCCGCACGGTCGCACTGGTCCTCCGCATAGCCTGGGCCTCGCACTCGACCAACATCAACCTCGCCATCGCCGCCAACGTCTTCACGGCCGCGGGAGTCGTCATCCTCTTCATCGTCAACCTCATCTTCACCCGCCGCGTCCTGAGCGACTACTGCCGGTTCGGCAAGGCCAAGTTCTTCGACTACGCCCTGCGGTTCCTCATCTTCTGCATCGCCGCGTCGATCATCATGCTCATCGTCGCCACCGTCTACAGCTTCTTCACCCTCGACGCGACCAAGCGCCTCATCTGCCGCAAGATCCAGCTCTTCGGCAGCACGTACCTGAGCCTGCTCGCCTTCCTGCCCATCCCGGGCTCCCTCTTTGCCCTCCTGACCCCCAACGACCTCGCGCGCACCGACCCGCTGATCCGGCGCCGCTTCCTCGCCAAGGTGCAGCTCCAGCTGCTGACGGCCTCCCTGCTGACCCTCGGCGCCGGCTTCCGGTGCGGCACCAACTTCGACGCCCGCCCCCTGGGCCACCCGACCTGGTTCCACCACAAGGCCGCCTTCTACTGCTTCAACTTCGGCATCGAGATCATCGTGCTGTACATCTTCGCCGCCGCCCGGTTCGACTTCCGGCTCAAGATGCGCCAGCCCCTCGACGCGGCCGACACGGAGGCCGCGAACGATACCACGGGGTCGGAACGAGAGAAGGCGCCGCAGGTCCAGAGCGCGTGGTATAAACTCATTCACGACCGCGAGCTGTTTGGTGGTGGGAACTGGGAGTCATAGGTGTGACACCGGGGATTTTGTTTTCTTTGCATATATGCATTTAGATTCTTGGCATAGGGCGTCGTTGGATATGTATGAGCATGTGGTGGCTTGATACCCGGTGTTACCTGTCACAATCTTTTCCGTCATACTGCATCATATAGATTTAGCCATAATAGATTATCTCCACTACCACACAGCTCCATCAGCTGTATGATCCACTCGGGAGTGCTGCCCAGCCCTACGATCCAAGTACTTAAGGAATCAATCAGCCCCTATCTATATTGAGTCCACGGCCGGTTGACGTGCCACCCATCGTCCTGCACATTGTCGGACGAGGCTTACAAGTCATGTGGCCACCTCTTTTAAGTCTGATTGCGATCTTGCCTTTCTGTATCGTGCTTACTCGTCTCGTCCCGTCCCGTGTGGCGACCTGCGAGCTGGGAGTCCACTCTCCGGGCGTGGGTCGCCTGTGCTTACAAGACGGCAGTTCACCTCAGAACCATGTCTACCTACTGTCCAACACTGCTACGCACAGCATATGCATAAGATGTGGCCGAATGTGGTACTGCAGACATGGATTTACAAGACCCCTCGAGGGCAGCTCTAGACATAGTCACGACGTGCCTGGCCACGGACCAGAGGTCGACTCGCCCGGATATGCATGCAGCTATTTGCTTGGCCAGGCCGCTTGAGCACGGGGTGCCATGTCGGAAATCCGAAGAGAGGCTCCAATCCTGAGATGCTTGGCCTTGAAGACTGTGACTTTGACATGCACCGGATCCTCCTATTCAGAGCGAAGGCCGTAGGATGCCGCTGTAATTCGAAGTTCTCGGGGATGATGCGGCGTCTTTTACAGTGGTCCGCTCAGTAAGCCTCAGGATACCTTAGTGAGGTACCTGTAACTCCTCTAAGTCTAAATAGCGCCGGGTTCAGCCCCACTTCCTCGCTAGTCCCCGTTCCTCGCGCTGCGAGTATTCCGCGAGCTCCAAACGCCGCAACGCGACGCCTGTCTTCCCAACGATTGTCGCTAGGCCGAGCGTAAGCTTGGTCCACACACAGCAAAGATGTCGCGGCGACCGCCAAAAGGAGAATACATCGAGACGGTCAGTACCACTCGCCTTACAAATCACAGCAAACTCCAGCGTAGCTCTCAACCTAACGCGAAGCTCTGCAGGACACCGGCAACAAGGTCGCCCGCAAGGCGAACCTGGTCGGCACCCAGAACATCATGCTCGGCGGCAAGACGGTAATCCAGCCGGAGGCCATGATACGCGGCGATCTGACCCGTCTCAACCCGCCGTCGTCGACCTCGTCTTCCGGCGCCGCAGCTCCCGGCAGCAACACGGCCGTGTCGATCGGACGATACTGCTTCCTCGACCGGGGCTGCTGTCTCCGGCCTCCCAGCCGGATGTACAAAGGGTACGTCCTTTAATCCCCTCTGAAATCAACCCTCGAGTATTCAACCCGTCCCTCTAACCTCCCTTCTCCGCCAGCGCCTTCACCTACCTCCCCCTCCGAATGGGCGACCACGTCTACGTCGGTCCGGGCTCCGTCGTCCAGGCCGCCAGCATCGGCAGCCACGTGCACATCGGCAAGGGGGTGGTGGTCGGCGAGATGGCCATCATCAAGGACTACACCCGCGTCCTGGACGGCGCCGTCGTTCCCCCCCACATGGTCATCCCGAGCTTCAGCGTCGTGGCCGGCCGGCCCGCGCGCGTCGTCGGCGAGGTGCCCGAGGGCGGCCACGAGGCCTTCGAGCTGAGGGAGCTGTACAAGACGGTCGGGAATAATCCGCAGCGAGCGCCCGTCTGAGCAAGGCTAGCTGGTCATATTTAAGATGATAAACCGGCTGGTTTGCCTGAGCGGCAGGGTCCAGCCCCAATTCCGGCGAACGGGGCCTTACTTGCTCTGGGACAAGCTCGCACGCTTGTTGCATACCTTGCATTTGGCCTTCTTCTGAGCGTATGCATTGTCGATTGCCAATCTAGTCACGGCGGAACGACGGTGATAACATGAGACGCGACGTTTAAGTCTGGCCTACTGGAGGCAGACTCTGCCGTCGGTCGCAGATACAACTGTAAGGTGTACCGTCAGTTGGGTCTTGTAAACACGCCTTGTGCTAATCTAATTCTGGTAGCAGCATGCCAAAAGCGCCCCAATGGAACTTCCATCTACCGGTCAAGCAACCGTTCGCTCAGAGTTGGCTCCACAGACCCTTCTACTGGCTTCCACCGCCCAGAATTTGAGACCTTCGGCCGGCCAAAGCAGTATAGTCTATTTTGCGGACATTGCTTTCTCACCGACTCGAAGCAACGACTGAGTGTTGAACTATCACGGGTCAGGGACGAGGATAGGACGGGGTGCCCTCGCTTGATCATGATGCACCGGGCTTGGAATCCGGTCGTACGTTATGACAAGGTCAAGGACGGAAAGAGTGCGAGAGCTATTCAAGTGCATCCAATGAGTTGACTGTTGTTCTGCTGCTACAATAGGAAATAACCAATTCCAAGTGATGCAGTCCTTATGAACCCTTTGAACTCGGGCTTAAACATCCCACAAATGAGATAGATGACCAACACCACGATCAGTCCACTGCAGCCGAAGTTAGATTAACAAGAAGAACGACATACTCTTAAATAAAAAGCAAACAATGTGGCACATGTTTTTACACTGTACTGCCTATCAACTCTATAATTCATACGGCAAGTAGGGTACTCGGAGCTGTTCTGATGGGGCCAGGAAATCTTGGGAAAGGACCTGCCCACATTGATAAGACACTACAACAGCACCCACTCCCATCAGCCTGTTTGGCGCAGTGGTAGTCGCGTGTCACTTGTATCAACAATCGTGCAAGATCATGACAAGGTCGTTCGTTCAATCCGGGCAACAGGCAGATTCCTTTTTTGGCCTTCAAATATCGTATGGACCAATTATGTGTACTTTTTTGACTCTATCATGCTTATTCCCTTTCATCTAAAGCCATTTCTGGACGAGAGAGAGTATTGTGGTTTCGTGTGCTTTAAGAGTCTTTGTGGATCGTGTCAAATTTGGGACGGCAGGTCTTCCCTTTGACTATTCGTCACTGTCGTTGACTCTGGTCTATTTGCCCTCATTCTTCCATCACTCATCATGTCTGATTACAGGTGTATCCGCAGAATCTTCTGTAGCGGGTCTTCAGCTTAAATCGACACACAGTCAACTATGAGATAGGACAAATGGGACCGGCCCTCAACGCCCAGATATAGTCTCTCTGCAATTCTTGCTCCAAGTAGCATGAATATATATGTAGGATGCTAGTGAGCCCAAGGCAACCAGCAATCAGAAAAAACATGAAGACGCAGGCTAAGCAACTCGGACGACACCTTGCTGACCATTAGTCGTATTGAATGTCGACTGCGGCTCCGAAGCTGGTTCGCTACTGCCACGGTGGATGCGTTCCGGCCCGGTGGTCATTGGGCCGGCTATTGTTGCGGGCTACTGTATGGTACTCGGATTACAATCCGCCGAGAGAGGACCCCGCTAAACGGAGCTACCCCGCCGAGGCCCAGCGTGTCGTTGGAGCTTTCTTTCACTGCCGCGATACTAGTTGACTTAGTCTACTATGCAGTGGCACACATGCGCGCATATCGCCTGTTGGCTGCGGGCGGGACAAGTCTCGCTGCGGCCAGGCATATTTAACTGCGCCTGTCTCGTAGGTAGTACTAAATGGAGCGAGTTTTCTGTCGTACTAGAATAAATCTGTCTCTACCTGCCTCTTCATACTGCGGTAACTCTCGAACAGTGACATCACCGGCACGCATTGTTCTGCACTGGACGCTCTCCCACACCTCTCACTAGAAGACCAGACACACACAAAATGGCACGCTCACTAGAAGGCAAACTAGCCATCGTAACCGGTGGCTCACGAGGTACGCACACTACGCTCCCCCATCTCCTCCGCAAAGCTGACCCCCCAACCCAGGCATCGGCGCAGCAATAGCAGAGAACCTCGCCTCCAAAGGCGCCAACCTGGTGCTAAACTACACCTCGTCCTCCTCCTCAACCCTCGCCTCGGAGCTCGCCTCGCGCCTCCAAACCACCCACTCCATCCGCGCCGTCACAGTCCAAGCCGACATCGGCACCCCCTCGGGCGCCAGCGCCGTCATCGAAGCCGCCAAATCCGCCTTTACCTCCGCTTCCCCCTCCTCCACCAAACTCCAGATCGACATCCTGATCAACAACGCCGGCATAGCCGTGAACGCCTTCCTCTCCGACGTGACCGTCCCGCAATTCGAAGAGACCTACCGCGTCAACGTGCTGGGCCCCCTGCTGCTAACCCAAGCCGCCGCCCCCTACCTGCCCACCGACCGGTCCGGCCGGATCATCAACCTCAGCTCCGTCAGCTCCAGCACGGGCTTCGTGACGCAGTCCGTCTACGGCGGGAGCAAAGCCGCCGTGGAGGCCATGACGCGCACCTGGGCGCGCGAGCTGGCCGACCGCGCGACCGTCAACGCGGTCAACCCGGGACCCGTGGAGGGCCCGATGTACAAGAGTAATAGTCCGGAGTTTCTGGAGGGCATCAAGGGGTGGATCATGCACACGCCGCTGATGAGGGCGCGGCCCGGGGTGGACGCCGACGAGGTCGTGGCGGATGCGGAGGAGAGCGGTGGTCGGCCGGCGTATACGCCCGAGGTGGCGGGGATTGTGGGCATGCTCTGCTCCGAGGACGCGGCGTGGTGTACGGGGCAGGTTGTGTGCGCTAATGGGGGGATGTTGATGTTGCATTAGACTCAGTGTGAAGAGAGGAGATGCCACCGGTGAAGGAAACCTGTCAAGGAAGATTGAAGAAGAATAATCACAGTGTGCCAATACCCCGTAGAGGTGTATTACTTTCAAAATGTATCAAGTGTCTGGAAAGCATCAGCCTACATCCGAACATGGTGACGACGGCTCACAAGTGACCAAACACGGCAGTCCTCGCCCATCTTCCAAAACACCGAAGACAGTCTATCGCGCGTATGACCAGCCACTCGAACAAAGACCCCTATCCAACGCCCGGCCCATCCCTCCAACCCATCTCAATCCACCAACCTTGGCCCTGGTCTAAGTCTACTCCTTAGCCTCCTCCTCCGCCTTGCTCTCCACCTTCGCAGCAGCCTCCCCGTCCCCCGCCTCAGCCAGCGCCGCGACAACCTTCTTGACGGCGTCGACCGTGCCCGCCGGACTGCCCGGCTCGGCCAGGACGACCTTGCCCGCCTTATCGACGACGAAGACGCCGCGCTGGGTGCCCTTGGGCGCCTTCTTGAGCCCGATGGCCGCGATCAGGGTCGCGTCCGGGTCGCAGAGGAGCGGGTAGGGCAGCTTCTGCCTCTCCTTGAAGGTGGTGTTGGCCTTGGGCGAGTCGGTCGACAGCCCGTAGATGGCCAGGCCGCCGGCCGTGAGGGGGGCGTAGGAGTCGCGGAAGAGGCAGGCTTGGTTTGTGCCTTGGGAGAGTTAGCGGTGTGGTCATAAACGCAACGTTACGGGAGTGACAATGAGGCTCATTGGTGGAAGTGGTTGCCGGCAATTATACTCAGCGCAACCACTTTACCGTATAGTAGTCTCAAGTAATCATGGGAAAGCACCAGAAGACGAGGGACTTACAGCCAGGAGTCGACGCCTTGGGGTACGTAAACAGCACAACCCCAGCCTTGCTCTCGTCAACGAGCTTCTTGAGCGTCGTCTTGGTGCCGTCGTTGGTCTCGATCTCCCCTCCAAAACCCTCGAGGTCGATGGTCTCGCCCACGACCGGCTTTCCGCCGGCGGCACTCGCGGTGGCCGCAGCAGCAGCTGGCGCATCAGCCGTTCCGTTGGCCTTGGCCTTGGGCGGCGCAGCCTTGTCCGGTTTGCCGGTGACGGCCTCCTTCACCTTGTCGGCGGCTTTCGCGACCTTGGACTTGGCCGGCTTCTTGGCGGGAGGTTCGGGGGCAGGCTGGGGCGCCTTGCGCTTGCGCAGCTCGGGAGCCATTGTGTGGGTTTGGTGGTGTGGTGGCTGATGCGACGGCTGAAGGAACTGCTCGCAGAGGGAGTTCACTGATCTGATTCACAAGGATGAAGGGGAATTGAGGAAGAGGGACAATGATTGCGTGAGAGTGAGAGACGCAGCTGTTACAGTGGGATAGTTTGGAGATGGATATACGCAGAGAATTGAGACGATGATGGGAGGATATATAGGTTGACAGGACGTTGAGGGCGGTCGCTTTTGTCGCGACCAATCACGGAACGCGCGCCGCTAAGCTCAATGCTTCATGGGCTCAAGTTCAGGGTCAGGGATTACCACAGTATTGCCAATGACACCATCGAGTCCGAGCTCCTCTCTGGGGGAGAATGGAGCCGATTTGTAATGGCCGGGCTCTCAAACGTGCATGTTCGGGTGGTACAGACAGTCAGGCCGGTGTCACAGGAAGTAGCCGTTAATCCGTAAGGTAGAGAAGGGCTGGAGAGAGGTATCAATTACTATCACAGATGATGAATCTAGCCCATGGCCATCATATTTGCGCAGTTGATGAAATCAATTCGAACTCGATTGAAGGTTCTCGGATTAGAAAACTGCAAATGTTCAATTTAAGTGCTGCCCTGGGGTAAGAACTAAGACGCGTCCAGTGAGACGGGAGGTAAATGTGATAGTTGCCCGGCTAAAACTCGGCATATCCGCCGCCTCTGATGGTCCGTGCGCAACGACGCAGCGTCCGTGATCTCAGATCGAACCTCGAACGAAGTTGAAGCTATTCACGCTCCCAGGAATACCTAACCTCATTACCCCCTTAACACCGCCGCGATGGCTTCCAAGGCTGTAACCAAAGCTGCCGGTGCTGCCGTGAGCTTGTCAAAGGTAATTGACCCCTACAGCATATCTCAATTGCTCCCCTCTCAGCACGCCTTCACCTACCCTTCTCAACCACCAACCATCTCCTACACCTCGTCTCTCGTCTCTTACCTCTTCCTGCCCCTCACCACCCGCACAACCTCCCTACCTCTCCCTCCTTCCCCCAGCCTCTCAGCATAAACTAAATAAATCACCAGAAACACACCCTCGAAGCAGTCGGCATCTGGGCCCGCATCCGGAGCACCCTCTCCATCGACCCCAACCGCAGCACCGGCGTGCCGCTGAACCCGTACTTCCGCAACCCCGCCCCCGGTTCCAACGACCCCCTCGCCTACGACGACCCCGTCACCGTCCCCGCGGGCGACATCGCCGACAACCCCTACTGGAAGCGCGACGCCCGCCGGTCCTACCCGCGCCTGAGCGTGATCGGCCAGGCCGACCAGGTCGCCCTGCTGGACGTCGGGTCCGCCGCGAGCCCCCGCGTGGAGCTGGTCGGCGAGGCCGGCAGCAAGGCTTTGGTGGCGGCTGCGGAGGAGGGCAAGAATACCGGTCTGGCCGCGTATCTGGAGAAGAAGGGCGCGGCGGATGTGGGTAAGCTGGTGCTGAGGGAGGATGGGCTGCCGCCGCTGCCGAGCGGGCAGAGTCTCGACCGGACGGGGGATAAGTGGGAGGTGTACAAGTATAAGATTGAGGAGGTGCAGTCGTATGGCGATGGGTAAGTTTTGGAACGGGTCTGCGTGTGTGTGAGTTGTTGCTGACATTTTTGATAGATATCCGTGCAGGACGTTCTCGTAGGGGTGGAGGATAGAATAGACTGAGGGGTTGTACATAGCGAGCGGGCTGATGAATAGACCGAATCGAAGCACGTTTACAGTGGTTAGACTGATGTTATATTTCTCTCAGAGAACGACTATGCGATATTCTGAGTCTGTACTATGCGACAGGGATTTTATGCTTCATGTTTTCCAACATACGGTGCACCTCCACTTCCATCCCACAGCTGTGGCTCGCCTAAGTCCCCCAGTCTGCCCTTCAGGAACACTCGTTGTCCCAAGCTTTCGCGACATGTGTGCCACTATACATCCAGCATCAAGCCCATACAAGTGTACAGCACATCGGAAGAGACTGTAGTCTGTGCCAGCTCGCCCAGATTGTAACTGCGTGACTAGGTCCCTCGAGCATACATGGTTTGACCGGGCAGAGTTGACGACTGCATAGCACCTCTGGGATCGAGTGGCCTGGATGTGCTTGATCATCCGGATAGTTGGTGAAGCCAGAACAGCCCGATCGTCACCCTTTCCCAAGAGAGTCAAGCGGACCCCAACGGGCCTCAGATGAAGAAGCGGATGCACAGAACTGGTAGGATGCAGTCTGCTCGCTCGGGACTCTCTCAGACCTCCAGGCCAGCGCTTCTCGCCTCATCCCTCCGTTGGTCCCCGCCGACCATCTTCTCGATCACCTTAGCCTTCCCTTCCGCCCTCTTCAGCCGGTCATCAAAGTCGTTGACCGCCTCGTCCGTGTTGTCGGTAGACAGGCTGTCCGGCTCCGTGAGCGCAAAGAGAGTAGTGACATTCTTCTCCAGTCTCGGGTTACTTGGAAGCAACGGAAGGCTCTGCTGATGTGCTGTCCCTGCGGTGCTGGTCTCCGGCTGGTGATGATCTGTAGGTACCGATTTCGCCTTCAAGGCCGGGAGACGATTTGCCCATACTATGGCCTTGCCGTGCAGCCGACCGCTCTCCAGAAACTTTTGGTAACCTTTCTCCATCCCGAGAGCACGGCCTTCTATACGGCCGGCCCTGTCGCCATCTGCTTGGCCTTGTCTGTAGCCGTCCTGGTAGAACTGGTCTTCCAGGTTCAGCACGTCCTCGAAGGCGTCGTCTGCCATGCCCGCCTGCACGTTTGATTTTGGTTCTTTTGTTTGCCGAGTTTGAACGTGTCTTGTTAGATAGATTGTCCTATGACAAAAATGTTACTTCGTGGTGAAAGAAAAGAGTGGGGCCATTGTGAGTTCCCTCGCTCTTGCTTACTTATACCTGGCCTTCATCGACCTCGAACAATTGGATCATGGCATCTCGTCCGGCTCCTCGATATTTCCCTAAAATGGTGTCCAGATTGGTATACCGGAGGTTAACAAGAGTTCAAACCTCTACCAGTGCTTCACGTCTTGGTGGGTGTTAAAAAGCCGAGTTCAACGCCGTCAAACCTTCTGGAGGAACTTCTCGACACCAACTTGACTGACAATACAGTTGACCAGCTCGAAGACTCTCATATGGTGAGGCGAACTAGTGAATTAAATAGGGGCCGTCATCACTGGGTGTCTTGCTTCCCAATATGGTGGTTGAAGGTATGGTTATGCCCTTACGAGCAGCACGCCGTCTGCCAGCCGCAACCAGATCGTTGTGGGCTGGATTGATGATGATAGGGTTGACAATGAGGGTATTTAATAATGATGATGATGAGGATGATGTTAGGAGGCCATAGCATATCAATAGATGGCTGCTTGCAATCGGCTCTGATTCATTATGTTGTGCCCAGTGAGTTCACCTCCTCATCTTACCATCTAGAAGTCTGTATATATTATTGGCAAAAAGAACAACATGTCACTTGGCCAGGTAGGGCCAAAAGAAAAAGAAGGGCAGGAAAAAAAGAAAAGTAAAAAGTAAAAAAAGATTGCGCAGCTGGGTGTTGAACTCACGACTGGGATTTCCGGCCCGACGCCAGGAACGGGCGTTACTACCAACGCCGGGGCGTTCCCTAATGGCCATGCCAACTACACCAAGCGGACTTGGTATGCGTCCCAGCTGCGTTGGGAACTAGTTCTGGTAACCGGCCTTGTAAACCACTCTCCCACGAGGAGGGAGCCTCTCGCACTGACTGGCACTTCACTACATGAGCACACCATGACAGACCCCACGGAACAGTATCACTTCACACTTCGTAAGGAATCCCTACACCCAACATGACAAGGCATTGTATATCACAACTCTCGAGCAGTCATAAATGTGCAAGCACCAACCACAGGTATTACTTGGCCAGCTAGGCGTAGAGCAGCTACACTTTTATTGAATCACACAAGTGACATTGGCACTTTGAAGGCACACACAAAACCGTCATTACATCTTTTTTTTGTTTTTTGCTTTCTGTATGAGCGAGGACGACATATATCTAGTAGTCAAGTAGTCATTACACCTGAACCTGAACCTGAACCTGAACCTGAACCTGAACCTGACCACAAACCATACACAACACCAAACGCCAACCACCTGCAAAAAAGCCACATTATTACCAGCCGCTCATCATCAGCATCACGCCCCCATATTAATCTCCAACTCAGCCAGTTCCCTCGCATACTCAGCATCAGCCTCCATGCGGACCCGCTCCAGCGCCCTTCCCAGATTCTCCACCTCGGCTTCCACCTCCCTCGCCCTCCTCACGCTCTCGCTCAGCACCTTCTCGTCCTTCCCCGCAGGCGGCTTCCCGGTCCCCCCCTCCTCGTCCTCCCTCACGATCCTCTCATGCAATTCCCACAGCTCCGCCTCCTTACTCTCGATCTCTCGCTCCAGGTCCTCCGCGGCCGCATACTTGGCGCTGCTGGCCGCGAGCGGCACACGACCGTCACGCTTCTGATCCCGCGGCGACGACGACGACGTAGGCGTAGACTGCACCCCGTTCTCCTGCTCGGCAGGCCACGCACCCGGCGGAGACGGAGGTTGCCGGGCGGCACGTCCGTCGTCGTGGTACCCCGGCGGCCCGCACGGCTGGAACCCCGCGCCGCCGAAGCGGTCGAAGAAGCCGCCCCTCCCAAACAGGCCGCCGCCCCCGACAGCCGGCGCGAACGGACCGCGACCGCCCCGCGCGCCGAACGGTGGCGGAGGCCCCGCGGGGGGGGTCGGCACTCCGGGAACGCCGTGCGGCTGCGGCGGCATGCCGGGGAAGCCGTGCGGTGCGTGGAAGCCGTGCGGACCGTGACGACCGTGTGGAGCGTGCATGCCTGGCTCTCTCTCCCCTCTCCGGCCCTGGCGTCTCGCCTCCCTCCTCTCGCGTTTGGCCGCCCTCTTCACCTCCCTCCTCTCGCGCTTCGCCTGCCTCTTCGCCGCCCTGCGGTCCCTCTTCGCCTTCCGCGCCAGCTTTCGCTGCTGCTTCTTGAGCGCCTTCCACTCCTGCATCATAGCCTTCACTTCTTTCCGCAGCGCCGCGCGATCAAACTGCTGCGGCGAAGCCGCACTTGACGGCCCGGCCGGTTCCTTCCCCTTGGCCGCCGCCTTGATCTGCGCGCGCAGCTGCTTGACGCTGTCCTTCGTGGCCGGCTGGTCGGGGTGCTCGAGCCAGCGCTGCAAAAACTCCTTCGTCACGGGCAGCTGGCTGTCGCGCAGGTCCTCGTAGGCCGGCAAGCTACCCACACTCGCCACCGACTCCGACGACGAGGAACTCGAGCTGCTCGAACTCGACGAGCTACTCGAGCTCGACCGCGACCGATGCCTCCGCTCCCCATGCCTACCTCGCGATCTTCCCCTCCCGCCATGCCCACCGTGCCAATCCCCCCTGCCCCCACGTCCGAACGGGCCCGGACCTCCGCCCCAAGGCGAGAACGCCCCCGGAGGCGGACCTCCAAACCCTCGCATCCCGCCAAACCCGTGGCCGCCTGGTCCGCCTCCGCCGAGAGGCACGTTAATCCCCCCGACGCGGACGCCGTTGCGGTCGACGTGCAGTGCGTTGCCGACGGTGACGCGATCGCCGTCGACCGTGATGCCGCCGAAACTGAAACCCCTCCGGCCGTCGGATGGCCGGGTGGGGTCGAACCTTCCGCCGAAACCACCGAAACCACCGAACCGGCCGCCCCTGGCGCGGGGTGGTTGGCCCGGGGCGGTGGCCGAGTCGAAGGATGTGTCCCATGCGCCCGGGACGTGGGGGTCTTCTGCCCCCGGCGTGAATGATGCTGATGCCGATGGTGCAGCCGGAGAGAGCTGCAAAAAGATGGTGATGCCCCGCGGGGCGAAGAAGCCGTCGTTCCATTCGCGGACGGTGAGCGTGGCGTCCTGGCGCCACTCGGGCTGCTTCTCCGGCTCGTGCTCGTGCTCCGGTTCGGCGTCCAGGGTCTGCGAGCGGCGGTCGTCGTCGCCGACGTCGTCGCCGGCGCTGGCTCCTCCTTCGGTGCGCGGCTTGCGGTCGAGGAACGCCGGCTCGGTGCTGCGGGACGCGTGGTGCGGGATGAGGTGGTTCACAAAGGTCTGCCAGTCCTGCACCGTCACGTCGCGGGCGGCCCACTCGGGCTGGTAGGGGAAGTCGGCGGGGGAGCTGTCGCGCCTGACGACGATCTCGTGCATCAGGCTCTCCTCGCTGTCGAGGCGGATGAGCGGCGCGGGGCGGGACTCGAAATAGGCCTGGGCCGAGGATGTCGTCAGGCCGGCAAAAGAGGGTTGATAGACGCTGGCGGGCGTCTCGGGCGGCGTGAAGACCACGTCGCTGGCGGCGGATGCGGCGTCGTCGCCGGCCGCGGAGGAGTCGGCGCGCCGGGAGCGGGTGCCGCCCGACACGGAGAAGACGTCCGTCTCCGTGTAGGGCGGTGGTGGGGGGTGGTCAGCCCCGGGTACGGGGGTGGATGTCATGGTTGTGCAAGTGTTTCACTACTACCTGTCGGTCTGATTGATTGATACAGAGTGAAATGACAAGGAAGAAACAAGAGAACAAAGTATAAGACGAAAACTAGAACAGGCGACGAGAGGGATCTTAAAGCCGAGCTCAGCTCGGTCGCACAGCATATGGAGGCATACGTTGCATACGTCGGATCATGCTGGTGGGGTGGCAACACAGCGAAACGGGGGAGTCATTCCATGTGGGAAGCTTTCGTACGTCGGTCCAATTCATCCAGTCATTCATTCCATTTGTGAGCTAGCAGTGCTAGTTAACCAGTAGTCCAGGGCTACGGGTTCGTCACTCTGCGTGATACAGCGATCCCGTAGACTCAAGGGGGCAAATTCAAGAGGCAACCCAGCTTAAACGTGCCCTACCCCGGTACCGAAGAGCTGCCCCAGACGTCCGATGCGCGAAAGGTAGCAAAACTGTAGCAGGGGTTCCGTCGGATTGCAGCGCCGAATGCGAGACCGATGCGTTAGCGAGGCCGGTAGGGTGGCTTGGCTTCCCCACCAAAATGAGCTTGTTCAGGCAATGCCAACGTCGTGCTTACGCGGCCCGCCAGGCATCATAGGGCCATGTGTCAGGCTCGAGGGTTGATACTGCAAGTACCAGGCAGAGCGAGCCTGTGAGTGGACTGATATCCGATTAAGATGCAGGCCGCGAACAGCTGCATTCGCGTACACACGCGCCTCAAGATTGTTGTACATTGATTGAAGGGGGATGTGGCATCATGCTCTATTGTGACTCTTCTTGATGGTGCAAGTCAATAATGTGCCACTCATTGGAGAGGAAAGTCGATATCTTCGACCTTGTAGTGATCTGCTAGGATGTCGTCCAGATGGTCTCGTGTGTGCGGGCCGCTGTTGTGAGTTGTTAGCCAGGAACACTTCCAGTTTCCCAATCGGCAAATAGCTAGGTAGGTTCTAGGGTCACTTACAGATTGGTGATGTACATATCAATTAGCTCGGGCGGCACAAGCTCTGACACTGTGTTCTCGACTTCGACACCGTCGACGAGAGACCCGTCCGCAAAGCTGACATAGCTAGACGAATCGCCCAGCTCGACCGGATCCTCGACCTCGGACGAGTTCTCCGGGCACAGCTTATACACTCCGCTCAACACGATCACAGGCTTGGAAAATTCGTGAGCAGCGCGCGCAACAACCGCAGAACCACCGTCGGTCACGATGGCTCCATTAGCCAGAACCGCGCTAGCGCCCATGACCACCTTGCTCACTCTTGGCATATAGGCCGCGAAGCTGCCAGTCATGATGTGGATCGTCTTCACGCCCGCAGCGTTCAGCTTCTTCTTGAGCGACGCATAATTCGCCACGGGAACCCCTCTTCGCGGTGGCCCGCTCGCGATCAACGCAGTGAAGTGTCTCTTAGACGCAGCTCTGACGAGGAACTTTTCGACGGTGTGGGAGGGCTGGTAGGCGAGGATATGGTCGCCGGGGTGGATCTGCACCTCGGCGAAAGCTGCAATCTGATCGTCGGCCTGGCTCAACTCGTCCATGATCTCCTCGATTCCGTCGATGACTTCGGATCGCAGGGCGGTCGCGCTGGAAGTGGCCTGGAAGACCGGTGTTGACGTTCCGGTGACGGGTGATCCTGTGCCTGTTGACTCGGACGGCTCTACTACGGAGAGCAGATTGAACATGGACTTGGAAATGAAGGATGGCTGCGTCAACAGTCCAGGTTTGATAGGTGTTGGGCCAGGTCTGCTGCCTGGCCTCTCTGGCGGCGTGGCTAGAGCTCCCATATCCGAAACGGAATCGACTCCGTACTCGTCTCCGGCAGCGTTCCTGTCCTCGTTTGCCTCGTCGCGGATCAGACCAAGCACTCTCCTGACAATGTTGCTAATGACAAGCTCGCGAGGTGCGGCTCTTGTGAGTGTGGCACCGTGTTTCTGGACGTTTGCCAGCAGCTGGTCGACATCGGTCCATCTTGACTTGGCCACTACCTGCAACAAGATGCGTGCTGTTGCGGTTGCGCATTGTTCGGCTCCCTTGATCTGTCTTCGCTTGAGAAGGCTAGAATGAGTGTTAGTGAGGTGGCTTTGTCCTCTGAAACGACGCAGACTCACTAGACCAAGCTCTCGATGGACGCCTCAAGTGGTTGCCCCTTAAGCGACTTGAGGAACGTCTCGAGTGTTGGCGCATAGCCAGCTTGAGATGGTGCCATAGTGACTGAATGTGGCTTTGCACGACAGATGTGTGTCTCTTGTAAGATTTGTGAACCGGGTCTGAACAGTCTCTATGAAAACAAATAATGTGCTTCAAGTAAAAGCTCGATCAAATGACGAGAGCTTCGTTTCACCTTTGTACTGTGATATCTGAGATATCTAAAGTACCTTTTGTGAGTCAAGTCTGTGAGAGACGCCGGTGATTGTCCCGCCCAAAATTTTGGCGGGGCATCGAAAGCTTCCCAGACACCTGGAAGTACCTCCGTATCTAAATGCGGGACACCAAACCTAACCTTAGAATGAGAAGGTACCTACCTAGCCATTAGCGCCCCGGAGCGGAAAAACCTGCACCGCCAAATTTTCGCGAAGCCTGAAAACTTCCAAAGATCGAGTCGAAGCACTTTGAGGGTCGTATAGAATATAGAACGACAAGTGGTGACAGCTACACCACCCGTACGATACCAATTCACACACCTCTCCCGTCTGCCTCACATCCATCCAGCGACAATGGCCTCAGACGAAGTAAAACAGAAAAAGTCCAAGGACAAGTCCTCGTCAAAGGACAAGAAGCGCAGCGAGGAGGGCGGCATCAAGAAGGAGAAGAAGGACAAGAAGAAGGACAAGGCAAAGCAGGACAAGCTCGCCCGCGCCCTCGACGCCCACCTACAAGCCGACGCCGCCGCCTCGGTATCCAAGGATGACGCCGCCACCACCGAGATGAAGGACGTCGACCCGGAGGACCTGATCAAGCCGGCCGAAGAGCTGGTACCGTTTGCGCTGCCGCTGGCGGACGACAAGGCGCACAAGAAGATCTACAAGCTCATCAAGAAGGGTATGTTTTTTTTTCCCTCTTCCCAACCCCTTTGCGCGCCATCCCACATATATAATATATACTAACCCCCGGTTTCAGGAGCCAAGCTGAAGGCCATCCACCGCGGCGTAAAAGAGTGCGAAAAAGCCATCAAGAAGACCCCCCTCGCCAAGACGGGCGTGAAGTCCTCCACCCCGCCGCCCGGCCTCGTCGTCATCGCCGCCGACATCTCCCCCATGGACGTGATAATGCACTTCCCCATCCTGTGCGAGGAGCACGGCGTGCCCTACGTCTACGTGCGGTCGCGCGCCGACCTCGGCGTCGCCGCCTGCACCAAGCGCGCCACCAGCGTCGTCATGCTCAGGGCCGAGGGGAAGCCCTCGGGAGTAAAAGAGGACGAGGAGAAGGAGAAGGTCTCCCTGGAAGATTACCAGGAGAGCTGGCGGGATCTCGTCAAGCTCGCCGAGAAGCAGTGGGCCGTGCAGGTCGAGCCGTGGGTCAAGGGCACGCACCCGCTGCAGTTGGCTGCCAAGGGGTCGGCGTGAGGGGGGATATGGCTTTGCTGGGTGGAGTGATGTTCCGCTGCGATGAGACGTTCGCGCTGAATGGAGGTTCTGGAGGCATCATGAGCCAGTAGTGGTCAGGCATACACTATGACTCGGTGGTCTGGAATGGTTTCGGTTCTGGCTCTGTTCTGCGTATAATGGGCGGCGTTTGAGGGCATAATTGCTTATGTGGTTCACAGGATTTTTATGTAAAAATGGAAGTTTTCAAAAGCCACGGTGGGAAGATCTAGGAGACCGATGACTTGAGTCCAGCGACCGTATGTCGTGGTCAATCAAGTATGGCATTACACCGCAATTAACTCGAGTGTCTCAAACTGCATGATTGAGCAAGTGTTGAGAACGGATGTGACAACACAACTGGACCGATGTGAAATTACTACTACACGGCACACACATTCCTCACGAAGGACCAGAAGATGTTAAAATGGTTTCTGGGTTCTATTATCCCGGTTGTCAAAACGTGTGATGCAACTCCCCCGATACTAAAATTACAGGCCAGGAAAGCACAGTCGATCGTCCATCATCGCCAACCAGCTCTTCCGTAGCGGTTCCAAGTTTCTTTCCACACTCCCACATCAAATAGAAACACCCTTACTCTGCCCGAAAGGCGTTACCGCTGAGGTTGGGGCGTCCACCGCTGGAGCTAGCGCTGCAAAGGAAAGAAATGTTAGTCCTTGGTTCATGCCCGCCTCAAGGGCCAGATGCTGGGTCCAACTTCCTAGTCAAACGGGTTGGTGCGGGTGCCCCAGTAGGTGAGGAAGACTGAGAGGCCGACAGTCTCGAAGAGCTTGGCGAGGACGTTCAGGCCGACGGTTTCAAGTGGCCGCTTCTCCGTGACGAGCTGAGTGAGGAACTGTGATTATTGTCAGTGATGAATGTTCGGAGAACAGATCAGAGAGGGCAAAGAGAAAGAAAACATACTCCAGGCGCAGATGTGGCAGCGAAGATGAGGGCGCCGAGGTAGGCAGCTCCCTTATAGCTGAGGGTGCCAGTGGCGTTGATGAGAGCACCAACACCATATGACTGGAGGGCAGAGCCGACGAGCGAAGAGCCCCAGGCGACGGCAGCGGAGGAAGCCTCCTTGGAGCGAGCGAACTCCTCCTTCGAGTTGGCAGCCTTGGCGCGCTGGTAGGTGGCGCCGAAGAGCGGGGACAGGATGGCAAGCTCAATGCCGTGGTTGAAGATGGTGCCGAGGGCAATAGCCGAAGGCTTGACGGGGGGAAGGTCTGGTGTGAACGAGTCAGTATCGGAACAATTCCATTCTTTCAATCCGATCAAACAACACAACCGAGTATCATAGTGAGGCATTGGATGGGTCGAACAGCTCAGTTTCCCGGTTGTGAGACTTGGTATATCCGACCACAAGCCCAATGCTTCAAAATGACGTCCTCGATTGCATTTTGACGGCAGGATCCAAACTTACAGTGCAGAGACATTTTGGATTGTGGTTAGAGTGAGATCTGGTGGTTGTTTGAGGGTGAGATTGATGAAGTTATCGTCAATTGAGAGGAAGGAACAAGTCGGTGATTGATGGAGGAATGAGGAAATGGAGGTTTCAGCGGCTGCACAGGGTTTTATGTGAGAGGGGGAGAACGAGTGGAAGGAGCTCACGTCACGAGCTTGGAAGGACACCTCTGGTTTCCACTGAAGTGGCCCTGTTACCACTGCCCGTCGTCATCGCAACTTCCCCAGACATTCTTTCGTCACCTGCACGGTGATGTCATCATTGCAAGCTCTAGTCAGCCCCACTAGGCGAGGGAGATGGAGCTTGGCATTGGCCATACAGCTCTCTTTGGAACTGCAAGTGGGGCCGTTCAGTGCTGGGTCCAGCTGCTTTTGTTCAAGTCGGACCACTTCTCCTGTTCCAGAGAGCAAGGAAATTCATGGAAAGCACTGCAAGCCAGGGCAGAAAGCGGAATTGGCATTGCTCGGACTGATCCACTTCTGGACGAAGGTCATTGAAGTGCTACTGTCATGTGGAAGATCACCGTGGCTGGCAAAGGTTTTCCAGGCCGGCGGTAGTGGTAGCTACTAAGCTACCTGCATAAGTAGTACTGCATAGTAATAGTAGACTTACTGTAGTGTCGAGTTGTTGATGTTTTATTCCTTCAAGGGTTTAGTATCACTGCTTCAAACACAGCCTCAATAGTGATAATTCCAAGGTAAACAAGGTACACAGTGTATCTCATCTATAGTGCATTTACTAGTGCTGGACCTCGGTCAAGGTCCGGGCAACCGGCCACTATAGTCCACCAGGACTGCACCATCCATCACACAAGTTGCGCAGAGCGGGAAATCCCGAGCCTGTGCTGGTCTAGGTCGGCCAGATATACTTGCCCCTGTATCTTATGTCCCTCAGGGGTCCGATATCAAGTACGACAGTATGCTAGAAAGCTCACTCAGGGACCCAGGTTCTAGCACCAAGCTAATCGAGGCTCAACCAACATCTCATTGCCTCACGCTATGCCAGCATCAAAGGGGAGCCATTACCTCCCCCCAATCTACAAAGACAATATTACACTCTAAACTCCAAGACAAGTCCACGCCATGTCTGTCCATCCATCCATCCATCCATCACCCCGCGATGGACACTAGAAACCCGTAAAGCTACGCCCAGCTGTAAAATCCCCGTCCCGTCATGCCATGTGTTGCCCGTCCTCCCCTCCCCGTAGCGCCAGAAGCGCACGCACGTCAGACACGTACTGCAGGCCCTCCAGCATGGGGACCAGATGCAGCAAGTCGTTGTCGGTCGGGTCGTTGATCCAGCCCTGGATCGGGATAGCGTTATCTGTCCCACCCACATTTCGTCAGTAAAAAGCCGCTACCCCTAAACAACCGCGGAGGAGGAGATGTGAACCTACCCTGGTGGAACATGTAGCTCAGCGGACTGTTGTCCAGAATCATGACCTTGCTCAGGTCCGGCTCCACCGAGCTCAAGTCCTTGATGAAGGCCCCGTGCCGGAACGTGCAGTGCTGCCGGTAGTACCTGGCCGAGAAGAACTTCCTCTCCGACTCGAGCCAGTCGATAACCGGGTCGGCGTATTCTTGCACGCTGGCAGTGAAAATGACAAGGTTGTACCACTTGCATACCTTGTTTTTGTGTCAGTAACCACAGACTATAATGCTTGTGGAGGGAGGTGAGAAGTGAGGGGGATGAAGCATACCCGTCGCAGAAAGTCGTCACAATGCGGCCTCTTGTGCACATAGTACAAGATGGGATGCTGCGGCCCAATGCTCGCCTGCCCGCCGACGCCGACATACGTCGTGGCCAGCCGCACCTCGACCATGTGTCCCGTGCTCATGCGCCCGCCTTTGCTCATGCTGTGGATGAGCGTCTCGTCGAGGTCGAGGATCAGCGTCTTCTGGTGGCGGGCATCGGCCGGCTCTATATTCACGTAGCTTGGTTGGCGGCGCGGTATTAAGGGTCGCGGAGGGGCGGGTGTCCGGGGGTACTTGGTGAGGGCGCCCACGGGAGAGGTCGGTGACTTGAGTTGGGCCGAGATGTCGTTTGGGGCGAGATTGCCGTCGCGGGTGGCGGAGGACTGGGATTTCTTGTGCTTCCGTTGTCGGAGGGAGTCTTCGGAGTGTAGCTTTATTCTTATGGATCGCCGAGAGGGAGCGATTTCTTCAGTAGGTTGGAGGGATTTTGACCGTGTGTGTCTGCCGCTGCTCGTCTTGTTGCCGGTTGTCTGTGCAGTTTGGTTTCCGTCTCTGTCAGACTCTGACTCGGACGACACACCTGAAGAGGAGGAATATGCCATCGCGCGACGACCGCCTATACCGCTGGAAGCCGGTGGCGCGAGGTTCCCCGTCTTCTCGTCCACGGTATCGGCGTAATTCTTGGCTTTTTGCCGTACGCCAAACGCCCTATTGAGTCGTAGTAATGGCGCAAAGTTACCGCTGTCGTCGTACAGCCAGGCGATCAGGTACACACCCGGAGCAGCCAGCGCCGAGAGGACCCAGCGTATCGAGTTGATGAAGCCAGTTGCTATGCGCTTGGGCACCGAAAGCCAGCCCGCCGATCGGGAGTCCGGATTCTTGAAGCCGCTGACCGTGTGTCCAAGTAGTGGTGTCTGCTCGTCTACACCGGATCGGTGCTTCTCATCATGGTCTGACTGAGGATGGTCGACGACGGAAGAGGCGTCGTCCGGCTCAGCGACCAAGGTGTCGGTGTCGCTCACTGGCGGTGCACTGTCGCCATCATGGTCTCGATCGGTGGCCTGCTGGACGGCCAGACCCAATGTTCCGAGGGAGTTGGAGCGAGAGGGCACCGGGCTGGAGGAGGGCGAGACTCTGGAGGAGATAATGTTGAGGGAGTTCATCTTCCAACCTGCGCCAAGAACGCCATGAAGGAGGTAGGGCCACGGCAGCGAGTTGGTACGTACTAGGGACTAGCAGAGAGTCGTATAATTGGCAGCTGCGGACAACAATGACTGTTGTTTTGTGCTTGGCCGTTACGAAGGCGGTGGTGATGGGATCGGGGTTATGAGGAAACGAGCGAACAGCGATCGGGATACGGGATCGGACGACGGATGACGGGTGACGGACTCAGTCGTCAGCCTCGGCACACACACCACCAAATGCTGCGAGATCCGCCGATGGGTGAAAGGCGAGAACAAGACAAAGCAAGCAGCAATAACGTAAATGGTCGATTGCTGTAAGAGAAGAATGTACAGTTGAGAAAAAAGGTGTCGAGTTCGCGAGAAGGGCAAGCCACTATGGACAAGAAGCGTCTGACAGTTGGATCGTTGAGGTGCCGTCAGCCCAATTGAGAAGCACGCTAATCCGCACAGAGGCTTGAGCGTTTCCATGGTTGGATTCAGTTGGGTTCAGTGGGATTCAGTGGGACTCAACAAGCCTGTCCGGGCCTAATTTGACCACGTGCAGCGGCCGACTGACAGTATTTGGCGGGGAATACGTAAGGTAAAGTACCTCTAGTCTTTCGTCGCCAACGGCAATTCAATACCGCGCGGTTGGATTACGCATGGGCTGCGTAAGGTAGTGAGCAACTGTAGGGTGCTAGAAACTAGAAGTGTGAGACATAGCTGTCATTAGATCTGGTAAAAACGAGGTTGGAGCATCGTTTCTTCCCGAGAATAGCAGTCTCTACAGGAAAGGAATTTCCTCCCATGCCGTTACGGGTATACTTATATGGTGATGGCTGGAGAGAACTACTGATCGGTAATATGTATAGGCTGCTGTGTCCGTGGTACTCCTCGGTCACTCATTACCGCCGTATCAAGGTCAACCCATATCTGAGGAGGTAGTAAGAGCATGAGATAATGCGCAGCAGGGCATGCCCTCAACATCTCGGCATACCTCCCTTCGGCATTTAGTATGGCGGTAACAGTCTGTCGCGGCAACTTTCGAGCAAAGACAGTAGCAAAATATGTCCAATTGCTTTGCTATTGCGCCCTGGTCTAGTTGATATACACGTCCCATCTAGGTAACTGACACACGGATACCAGTCCAAGCACTCGCTCTCTCCGTCTAGCAGCTCTTTACTCCTCCTCTCCAGCGCCAAACTCGAGACGGCCAGGCTTGGAGTTGAGGTAGTGGTTCCTGTTTTGCACTCTGTCAGCAATCGCCCCCCTAGTCCAGGTATCATTGTGGTCCATGAGGGACATCCAATGAGTGTGAAAACGCACCGCTCAATAGCCCAGTTCAGCGTGTAGTAGCCCACAATCACCGGGGGAGCCCAGTAGAGAATCTGCGAGCTGACGCGGCGGAATGTGTTGAAGACGGCATCGTGGGCGGCACCAGCGAAGGGGTTCTGACGGTTCATCGACACACCGTACGAGACGATGCCCTTTTGGGGGAGGCCACCTGGTAATTTGTTAGAGCCAATCCTTGCCAAATATCGTTTGCTTCTAGTCCAAGTCGCGTGTCGTCCATGGTCAATGGAGTTATTTCAAGCCACGCGAAGTCGAAAGTCGCATGGCATGACAAGCGTCATAAGTCTTCCATCCACGGAGGTTTCGACCAGACCGCGCGGATGTGCATCGAAAGGGACTCACCGAGGTTGCCCCAGCCGCCGAGGTACCTATCATCAACATCGATTAGCATCCGTCGTCCTCAAGTCCACATAGTGATTCCATTCCCAACGTCACCGCGACCGCAGAAAACCCGCACCACCCGTCGCACCACCACCGCCAAGGGAAGCCACTCACTTGTTGAACTTGCCCAGAGGGGCATCGCCACCGGACCGGAGAACAGGAGAAGGACGCATTGTGAGAGACTCTGAGGGGTGAGAATCAATTGAGAGATGCGAGTGAGGTCACTTTCAGTGCAAAACAGTCTCAAAGGTTCGAGGTCGAAATCAAATGGCGAGAGATCCCGAGCAACTATCCCTATCTGGACTAGCGTAGCCTTACATAACCCGAAAAAGTCCAGCCTGTCCGGCGGGTCTCCACTATTTCACTTAGGTAAGGTGGGCAACTACAGTTGCTAGTCTAAGGCACTATAGTGGACTAAAGCTTCCATCGTAGCTCAACCTCAAGTCTAGGTCCGCCGACATTTGATATCAAACTCCAACAAAACTCACACGAGTCTACGGCCGAATACCAAACCACACCCCGGCCAGACCTCCGAGAACACCTCCCAAAATGGCCGCCAACGGGCTAGGCTTCGTCTACCGCACCGCCATCCCGGCCGCCATCGGCTTCGGCATCCTCCAGTCCTCCATCTACGATGTCAAAGGCGGCTCGCGGGCCGTCATCTTCGACCGCCTGTCGGGAGTCAAGGAGCAGGTCGTGAATGAGGGCACACACTTCCTTGTGCCCTGGCTGCAGCGGGCCATCGTCTTCGACGTCCGAACCAAGCCGCGGAACATCGCCACCACCACTGGGTCCAAGGATCTCCAGATGGTCAGCCTGACCCTACGAGTGCTGCACCGGCCCGAGGTGAAGGCTCTGCCAAAGATCTACCAGGTCCGTGACTATTCTTCTTCCTCCACTCACTTCTTACAACTGCGTAATATCCGGAGAAAATGTGAAAAGAGCACATACTGACAAAAAGGAACACAGAACCTCGGCCAAGACTACGACGAGCGCGTCCTCCCCTCGATCGGCAACGAGGTCCTCAAAGCAATAGTCGCGCAGTTCGACGCGGCGGAGCTCATCACGCAGCGCGAGGCCGTCAGCCAGCGCATCCGGTCCGACCTGACCAAGCGCGCGAGCGAGTTCAACATCGCCCTCGAGGACGTCTCCATCACCCACATGACCTTCGGCAAGGAGTTCACCAAGGCCGTCGAGCAGAAGCAGATCGCCCAGCAGGACGCCGAGCGCGCCCGCTTCATCGTCGAGCGCGCCGAGCAGGAGCGCCAGGCCAACGTCATCCGCGCCGAGGGCGAGGCCGAGAGCGCAGACACCATCAGCCGCGCCATCGCAAAGAGCGGCAACGGCCTCATCCAGATCCGGAAGATCGAGGCTAGCCGCGAGATCGCCGCCACGCTCGCCTCGAACCCGAATGTTGCGTACCTGCCGGGAGGGAAGCAGGGCACGAATCTGTTGTTGAATGTCGGGCGGTAAAAGGGAGAAGAGACGGGGGAGGCAAGCAAAGGAGAGGAAAGAGAGGAGGGACGGAGAGGGGAGAGAACCCAGACAAGGGCAAAAGTGTTGCTGTGTATTACTAGCTAATGAATCCGCTGTATCTTCTCCTCTTCTAATGGATTGCTGTTGGCCATATTACTCTGCTGATGCCAAAAACTGTTCCTTGAATAGACACTGATGGGAGTATTGTGTATTAGCATCCCGGCAGCCTGCCATCTTGCCAGCTCGGCCAGACTATAATATCTTCTACAAGGATATTCCCGTGTAAACTCTTCGCTAGGTAGGCCAACTCGCACTAAGAACGAGTGCCACTCTGCGGCACGCAACGCTGATGGTGATCTTTCTCCGTTACTCTCCTGGGCAAATGATGCGCCTTCATTACCGGTGTATACCGTCACAGCAGTCCAGTATACCCTTGGCAACCGCCCCAACCCGGAATCTCTCTTTGAAGAGGCCCGAAATGCAGCGCTCAACAGCTGCCAAACCTCTCATCCTCACTAGGACTCGTAGAAGCCAAACTCCCAGCGAAACCGGTGCAGCACCCTCCTACTCCGCCACCCCAGCCCGCGCTCCCTCCCCCAGTTCCTCTGCCTCCTCGTCGGCCCATCCGTAAACTCGTCCGACCCATCCCCACCAAGCCTTCCGTCGGACCTCTAATCCATCCCCGTCACGGCCTCCTTCCCTTCTTCCACGGGGCCCTTTCCATCCCTCCTCTCCTCAATAAACTCCTCCGTCAAACTCCCCGGCCCCACGAACCTCCCCCCCTCGACCCTCCACCCCAACCCCCGCAGGCGCTCCCACTCCGTCATCACCCTAAACCTGACCAAATCCCCCGCCGCCCTCGCGTCCTCCGCGCTGTCGTGGCCCCTCTGCTCCGCCGTCTCGACCTGTATGTCGCGGTTGAGGTGCAGTCGCGCCAGCGCCCGGAGGCCGTTGCGCATCGGCAGGGGTCCCCGGCTATGCGGGAACAGCAGCACCGTGTCGATCACCGCCGGGTGGATGACGCGCGCCGCGCCCAGGTCGTTCTCGATCGCGTGTCCGATCAGGGGGGTCGACGGGCTGATGAGCGAGAAGAGCAGGTCGCGGGCCACGTGGGGGGACGGGACCTTGTGGAGGGGGGATGTCGGTGGGATGTGGTGGGTTTTCGGGGCGGCGGGGACCTCGTCGTCGACCTCGCCCTCTTTAAGGGGTCGGGTCGGTTCCGAGGGTTGTGAGGATTGTGGCTCGTAGAGCGGTGCGCTGGCAAAGTCCTCGGGGAACACTCCTGAATAGCGGCTGTTGAAGTCCAGAATCTCCCCGATGGGTTGCACCAGCACGTCCAGTATGACCTTGCCGGCCGGCCAATCGGTGGCTGTCAGGCGGATGAGCTCGAAACCCTTGACGGTGTAGCCCATCTCGCAGTCAAAACAGACTGCTCTGTCGGTGGGTGCTGATGGGTTGGGCGGCGTCTCCATGTAGGGCATGACGAGTGCTAGACGAGAGGGATCGGTCATCTTGAAGACATGTGTCTTGGCCTCTGTGCAGCCCCGCGAGATACCGACCTCTTCTTGGCAGCAGAGCCACCGCTCGGCATGCTTTATACCTTCCCTGACATCGACGGCCGTTCTCTGCGGCCTCATCTTCCTTCCGGAGTGATAGGTGCACGGTCCTCCGCTCGCGAGAGCGCCGTCTTCCTCGCGTCTCCCGGGGAATACTTGGAAGCGAGTGCCGCATCGATCGCATTGCTCCCAGCCCTTGGAGTCCGCTTCTGCTTGACGAGCTTTCTCGACGGATGCCTCTGTCGGGGCGACAGGGACGTATTTATGTGCCGCTAGGCTTGCGATGGGCGTTATCAATTTCTGAAGGAAAGCCACCTCTTGCTCAGGGGTTAGGCCGGTATTGAGTTCTCGAGGCGGGCCCAGGAGAGGCCCCTTCTGCGCCTGCATATTAGAGTTGGCGGCGGCCTCCTTCTTCTGTTCTGCGAGCCGTTCCTCCTTCCACGCCGCCACTGACATGCGTTTATAGCTCGTAATGCGGTTCTTGATCATGTTTGAGTAGATGGGTGGCTTGTCAACAGCTGCATGTTCCTCAATATCCAGAGCTAGCCATATGAGTTCCTGGTCGTTCAGAACTAATTTCTCTTCGTCGCTGTTGGCGTCCTTTTTCAGTTCGGTGTTGAGACGCACTAGTTGTTCATGCAGCATGCGAAGCGCCTTGTAGCGGAACTCATGCGTGGCCGGACTGGACTTCAAGTGACGTGGGTTCAGAGGCTCAGGTTTACGGGGTGCCTTCTTGACAGACTTCTGGGTTGCTACAGAGGGATTCACGGATTTTGGAGCTGAGATTGGAGTGCGAGTAGTGGTGGGCGTGGTCGTCGAGCCTCCAACTGGGTGACTTGTTTTTCTGGGTGGTGTACCTGATATTGGTGTGCTGGTGGCAGCAGGCTGCGAGTGTTTCACGGGCGTCTGGACGAGTTGGCTGGGAGCCTTACGCTTCAGAGGCGGGGGCGAGACGGGTTTCGTCGCCGTGATGACCTCCTTCTCGCTATCCAGACGAGAGGTTGAATGATCTCGACCGGCCTCGTCCACTCTCTGCCGTTTCCTAGGGCCTCCTCCGTCTGTATCGACTTCCGGAGTTGTGGTCTTAGATTTGGCGGCGGCAGGCTCCACCTCCCACGAGTGTTTCCACTGACAGTTGGGTGCGGTGCAGGAGTCACCAGACGGACAGGGTATGTTTTTAAAGTTGCGGAGTACCGCGTTCATAGCATCGAAGGCGTCCATGATTCCCTGGATGAAGAGGCGGTACAACGGGACGAGAGGGATGGAGGGTCAGGCTCAGCACTGCCGATAGAGGCAGGCTTCGGAAGGATACTGCTCGATAAGCCTGAGGAGTGTACAAGAGAGAAAGCAAATCACACCCGTCCCACTGTCCAACATGCCCGATTGTGGGTGTGAACGGAGAACAGTAAGAGAAAATGAAGGTGAATCAGAGTTAAAGCTGGATTTGGACCACCGAATCTGGAGGGTTGATATGTCTGCTTTGGTGGATGGGACGTCCAGATGAATCGGCTTCGACGAGCAACGAACGAATGATGACAGCGGAAAGTCTTCAGCGGCGCAACAGACGGACCCGTCTCAGTCGACGCAAGGCGGCCTTAAAGAAGTGAATGTATTCAGAAGCGATATTATGAGATGAGACGGGTGAAGTCCGACGTTTAACTTTATACTAATGGCTACTTGTTGTGAGTCGAGGAAGCCACATGGAGTTGAAAGTGGGTTAGTCCAGGCCCAGGCCCGTTCTGGTACGTACCTCACTGTACACCTTCGCCTTCCTTCAAAGACGGGACGGTTCACAACCTAACTTAAATACGGGAATCCCGAGAAGAATAGCCCTGGCTTACCAGACTGGCCGTCGTAATGATAGAGCATCTCAGATGTGGTGCAGTCTTTGAAACTAACATTTACTGGAGTAGAAAGATCATGTCCAGTTGCACAGTGCTGTAAAGTACCTTACCATAGGTACCTACCTTAGTAGTGGTTATGTACTGAAGCGCCTGAAAGTTAGCGCCAGATCTAGCCCTGCAATCTGGTGGGGTCCCTGGAGGGGCACCCTGGCTGTCTGCAATGCATAGCGTCATTCCAGGGGTCCTTTAAGTCTAACTTTCTTTTAGGCGATCACGAAGGGGAAATATGCCACTTGCGCCATCGGCGCCATCGCAAGATCCGCCGCTTCGCCGGAACGGCTTCTATTTTTCAAAGTCTTGGCTCATAGTGGGCATCTCTTACTTGAGTACTCGATTTCTGATCAGTGTTACTGATCTAAACAGTATTCAATATCTCATACCCGACCCGAGACTTATCACTAATCATCCTTTGCTCTCACTTTCCACATAACATACCTATTAAACCTCATAGAAAAGGGCATACGCATATGAGAGATAATCCCTGAGCACACATCCATCGACTGAACATCCAGTCATGGGCTCTGAAGCACGGCCCAAACGGGTCACAGACTCTGACAAAGGCATGTAACTCACTCTCGTCACCTCTCATCACTCCCCCCTCCTCACACTTGTGTCTCATGGTTACTAACACTGCCTCCCCAGTCTGGACAACCCTCATAACAAACACCGCCTATCTCTCCGGCCTCCTCACGCTGGACTACTCCCTCAAGCGCGTCAAGTCGGCTTACCCGCTGGTGGCCCTCTACACCGACACCTTCCCTCCGGAAGGCCACGCCGCCCTGGACGCGCGCGGCATCCCCAAGCAGCGCATCGAGTACCTCCTCCCCACCAAGGGCAAGGACTACAGCAACGACCCGCGCTTCTACGACTGCTGGTCCAAGCTGACGCCCTTCAGCCTGACCGAGTACTCGCGCGTGGTGCAGCTCGACAGCGACATGCTCGTGCTGCGCAACATGGACGAGCTGATGACCCTGCCGCTCGACCCGCCCGAGCTCGCCGCATCCGGCGACCCTACCTCGAGCAAGCGCGTCTTCGCCGCCGGCCACGCTTGCGTCTGCAACCCGCTCCGCAAGGCGCACTACCCCGCGGATTGGATCCCGCAGAACTGCGCCTTCACGTCGCAGCACTCCGACCCGGACGCCGCCCAGACCGAGGGCGCCGACCCGGCCGTCGGGCCCTTGGGCTTCATGAACGGCGGGCTGCAGGTGGTCAACCCCTCCGCCGACATCTTCGCCCAGATCGTGGCCCACATGGAGGCCGACGCCCACGCCATGGACTTCGCCGACCAGAGCCTTCTGAGCGGGCTGTTCCGCGGCCGGTGGGTGCCGCTGCCCTACGTGTACAACGCGCTCAAGACGCTGCGGTGGGAGGGCGTGCACGCGCCCATCTGGCGCGACGATAGGGTAAAGAACGTGCACTACATCCTGACGCCCAAGCCGTGGGACGAGGTCGACGAGGAGGGCGAGTTTACTGGGAAGGAGGAGTCGCACCGGTGGTGGGTCGAGGTCAACAAGGAGAGGAGGAGGGTCGAGAGGGAGAAGGGAGTGCCTGACGATGGGTTTTAGGGAGGTGAGATGCGCATACGGTGTATATACGCTGGACAGATCCCCGTATATGCGGGGGATGTCATTGGCTCCTAAAATTTAACAGCGAACATGGTTACTGGCGTTTTGGAGAAGTAAATCCTGCAAGTGATGTGTGATGTGCTCTAGTGCTGACTGTTACAAGATATAAGTATACGCAGTACGTACTTGCAGGGTGCAACAGCGGAGTGCTGCTCGTTCTTCATCCGTTAACAAGAGATAATAAGCTTAGTTACAAACCTGACGACATGCGTTGATGCTGCCATGCCCCCAGCCCATCATTGGCACGGAGGCGGATTCAGCTGCGCCATGTCCAAAGAGGTGCCCAGGAGCTATTTCGAGAAGACGTGCAGTCCGTTCTTGGCCGACCACTACCATATTTGAGGGTTCAGCCCTTTAACAGACCAACGACTACTGCCCAACCATCTAGATATTCATATTCATTTATGGCATCTAGAAACTTTCAGAAACAAACCCCCAAAACACCTATCCGTACATGGTATCTCCCCCACCCACCCCCATTCTCACTATAACTCCTCGTGCGCGTGCTCGTCCGCCATGACCGGCTTATCGGGCCTCCCGCTGTCGGCGTGCAGGTCGACGCCGCTCTTCTTCCTCCACTTCTGGAACGTGGCCCAGAAGTCCTTCTCCATGCCGCTCTCCATCTGGTCGGGCAAGACCACGGTGTACGTGACGTACAGGTCGCCGAACTCGGTGGTGTGGTACACGCTGTCGCCGTCCTCGTGCCACTTGGGCATGCCTTCACCTCTGACCGTCTCCGTGTGCCCCGGCTGGACGACCTCGCCCCTCTTCCTGCCCAGGCGCACCACGTGCCCGTCCAGGTGCGTCAGGTTCCGCGTCCAGTCGCCCATCCACGCCTCCCGCACGCTCAGCACCTCGGTCCAGAACAGGTCGTCGCCCCTCCGGCGGAAGAAGACCCCGTCGACGCGGTCCGGGTTGTCGGCCTCCAGGTCCGGGTCCTTCTGCGTCAGCGTGACGATGAGGTCGCCAGCCGTGTAATCCGGGCTCGCGTCGGCCTCGTTCTCGAACACGACCCTGGCGCCGTTGGGCGCCCCCCGCTCGACCGTGACGCTGACCGTGGTGGGCTTGCGCACGACCCTGTTGCCCCCGCAGACGGGGCACTTGTGCGGGATGGTCTTGCCGCGCCCCCCGCAGGCGTGGCACTGCATCTGGACCTGCTGGTACATTCCGGGAGCCAGCATCTGCTTCTGGATGACGACGCCGTGGCCCCTGCACACGTCGCACGTGTCGACGCGGCCGTCCTCGGACCCCGTGCCGTCGCACTCGTCGCAGATCTGCTGCTTCTCCCACTGGAACTCGACCGTCTTGCCCGAGTAGAAGTCGCGCAGGCTGATGCCCAGCTTGATCTCGATGTTCTGGCCCCGGCGCTGCCCGTAGTGCCCGCCGCCGCCGAAGAAGCGCGAGAACAGGTCGAAGGGGTCGTGCTGCTGGAAGCCGCCGCCCTGCTTCTGCTGCTTGACGCCCTCGTGGCCGTACTGGTCGTAGATGCGGCGCAGTTCGGGGTCCGATAGCGCCTCGTAGGCTTCTGAGACGGCGACGAACTTGTCCTGGGCTGTCGGGTCGCCGGGGTTCTTGTCGGGGTGGTATTTCTTGGAGAGTTGCTTGTATGCGGACTTTATCTGCTTCTCGGTTGCGTCCTTGGAGATTCCGAGCAGCTGTGGCAGAGTGTCTCGTCAATATGTCATGACCGTAAATTAAGACACACCCATGACGGTAGGACTGACCTTGTAGTAGTCCTCTGCGCAGAGCACCAGTTGGGCAAAGGCTAGGAGCAGCAGCAATGCTGCTGCACGCAGCCACATCTTTTGTGTCTCTGCCGAGTTGCCGATCTCGTTCGATTGATTAGGGATTCGTTTGCTTGTTACAAGTCTCTCTGACAAGAAAAGTAGTCCAGATTACAGGGCAGCACAGAACGAGTACTTAAATGAGCGACGAGAAAGTAGTGGTGGGCATACAGCAGCACCCAAGGCGAGCTGAAGTTGGAGAGTCTAATAAAAGAGGACAAGTCGTCACTTACACGGGACAATTGAAGCTCTCAAAAATACCAATAATTGCCAATTGCCAGCGTGTTAAAGTTACCTGGACTTATAGGGAATCCCTGCCACTGCCTGCCACTTGCTGGCTTGGTGCCCAATGTGATTCGCTGGATAGACCCACTTGATCTGGGGCTGCCCGGACGCTAGCAGATAACAAGTTGCGATAAGATATGCACTTATCTAGACTATAAATGCATCTAAGAGCAGCTGCGATTAGATATGCATCTAAAGCATACAAATGCGACTTCGATGTGGGAAATCTCCAGTGACGGCAGCCAGGCAGGTGGCCAACCTCAACATCTCCTGCTCCATACATCACACGCATCTGTTTCCTGAGATAGTGGGTGGAAACTCGGACATCTCACTGCGGCGTGCTGTCAGCCAGCCCTCCACTATGGCGTCAAAACGCTACGCCTTCGTCCCCATGGACGACGACCATGAGCAGCCACAAACCACATCCTCCAAGTCAGACAAGAAGAGACGACGGTCGCGGTCGCGCTCACCACGCCGGCATAAGAAGCGACACGACGACGATGACCCTCCCGCGCCCAAGAACAAGCACTCCCAACCTGCCAACCCAGCCCTCGACGACATCCGTCTACGATCACGGCAAGAATACCTCGCCAAGCGAGAGGCCGAGAAGCTCGCCCTCCTGCGCAAGCAAGTCGCCGAAGAGACAGCCGAGCTCCGGTCCGGCGTTCGCTTGTCGGAAAAAGAAAAGGCAGAGTTCGCCAAGAACCGCGAGATCCTACGGCTGGCCGAGGAGAGAGCCAAGATAGACGACTACCAAGACGGCTACAGGCTGCCGGACCAGTACCTCACCGAGAGCGGGAAGCTGGACAGCAAGAAGAAACATGATGCGCTCTACAGCCGGCACGTCGAGAAGGACGAGTTCGGCAACGAGAAGCACGTCACCGAGTACGAGGAGTGGGAGCGCGAGCAGGCGCAAAAGGCCAAGGCCCAGATCCAGCGCTCCGAGCGCGAGAACGAGGGCGAGTACGACTTTCTGCTGGACGAGGACGCCATCACATTTGTCAGGGAAGCTGCCAAGTATGCCGCCCAGAACCAGGACGGCATGGATAAGGAGCAGCGCGCTCTGAAGGAGCGAATAGACGCCGCCGAGCGCGCCCAGAAGACCATACAGGAGGTGCGCAAGAGCCTGCCGACCTACCAGTACCGGCAGCAGTTCCTCGACGCCATAAAAGATTACCAGGTGCTGATCGTCGTGGGCGAGACGGGTTCGGGAAAGACGACGCAGCTGCCGCAGTACCTCCACGAGGCCGGCTACACCGAAGGAGGGCAGAAGGTCGCGTGTACCCAACCCAGAAGAGTGGCCGCCATGAGCGTCGCTGCCCGCGTGGCCGACGAGATGGGCGTCAAGGTCGGGCGCGAGGTCGGCTACTCGATTCGGTTCGAAGACTGCACGAGCGACAAGACGATACTGAAGTACATGACGGACGGCATGTTGCTGCGCGAGTTCGTCACGAGCCCGCAGCTAGAGGGCTACTCGGCCATCATGATCGACGAGGCCCACGAGCGGACCGTGTCGACCGACATCCTACTGGCCCTGATCAAGGACCTGGCAAAGGCCAGGCCGGAGATGAAGATCATCATCTCGTCGGCCACCATGGACGCGCAGAAGTTCTCGGGCTACTTCGACGACGCGCCCATCTTCAACATCCCCGGGCGCAAGTTCCCCGTCGACATCTACTACACGCCGTCGCCCGAGGCGAACTACCTGGAGGCCGCCATCGTGACCGTCTTCCAGATCCACATCAGCCAGGGGGAGGGGGACATACTCGTGTTCCTGACGGGCCAGGAGGAGATCGACGGCGCGGCCGAGAGGATCACGGAGGTCAGGCGGAAGCTGGGGTCCAAGGTGCGCGAGCTGATCGTGGCGCCCATCTACGCCAACATGCCGTCGGAACTGCAGGCCAAGATCTTCGAGCCGACGCCGCCGGGCGCGCGCAAGGTGGTGCTGGCCACCAACATCGCCGAGACGTCCGTGACCATCGACGGCATCGTCTACGTGGTCGACTCGGGCTACGTCAAGGAGAACGTCTTCACGCCGACGGGCACGACGGGCATGTCGACGCTGACGGTGGTGCCCTGCTCGCGCGCGGCCGCCAACCAGCGCAGCGGGCGCGCCGGCCGCGTCCAGCCCGGCAAGTGCTTCCGGCTTTACACCAAGCACGCCTACCTCAGCGAGATGGACGACTCGACCACGCCCGAGATCCAGCGGACCAACCTGTGCTCCGTCGTGCTGCAGCTGCAGGCGCTCGGCATCGAGGACCTGCTCAGCTTCGACTTCCTCGACCCGCCGCCCACCGAGCTGCTCATCAAGTCGCTCAACCAGCTGTACGCCCTGCAGGCCCTCAACAGCAGCGGCAAGCTGACCAAGGTCGGCCGCCAGATGGCCGAGTTCCCCGCCGACCCCATGCTGGCCAAGGCCCTCATCGCCGCCGCCGCCGAGGGCTGCATCGAGGAGATGCTGACCGTCGTGTCCATCCTCGGCGAGGTGTCGACGCTCTTCTTCCGCCCCAAAGACAAAAAAGTCCACGCCGACAGCGCCCGCGCGCGCTTCACCGTCCCGGGCGGCGGCGACCACCTCACCCTGCTCAACATCTACAACCAGTGGGTCGACAGCGACTACTCGCCCATCTGGGCCAAGGAGAACTTCCTGCAGCAGCGGTCGCTCACCCGCGCCCGCGACGTGCGCGACCAGCTCGCCAAGCTGTGCGACCGCGTGCTCGACGGCGGCGCCGCGTCCACCTGCGGCGGCGTCTCCAACATGCAGCCCGTGCAGCGCGCAATCACGGCCGCCTTCTTCCTCAACGCCGCCCGCCTGCAGCGCTCCGGCGACGGCTACCGCACCCTCAAGACCAACACCACGGTGCACGTGCACCCCAGCAGCGTCGTGCGCGCCTACGATCCGCCCCCCAAGATCATCATCTACCACGAGCTCGTCGTTACCAGCAAGGAGTACGTCCGCAGCGTCATCCCCGTCGACGCCCGCTGGCTGAGCGAGTTCGGGGGGCACTACTACGACAAGAAGGACGTCGAGGCCCTCGAGGTCAAGAAGATGCCCAAGCAGAGGAATTGAGGGGAGCTAACTATCTGGTGAACGTCTGGAATTGGGGGGTGGCACTGTGTAGCATTTTCTTGGGGCTTGGGGCAAAAGACTTTTTGGTTATGGCGTTCAGGGGATGGGGCTTTTGGGGCCGGGTAGGTAGGACGGCATGCTCTGGTATCAGACAGTGGAATAGCTTGCTGTCTAACTGTCATCATTGTCGCTGGGATATCCGTCGAAGAACCGGATCCTCTCTAGCCAAGGACATACAATTTGAAATATCTACCAAGTCAAACGTATCTCTCCTGTCGTAACTCATGTAGCGGTGTCATTAGAGCGCTATCTATCCTTCGCACCCGTAACGCATATCATGACCGAGACCCTCAAACATCCTCCCCTATACCATTCATGAGACCACGACAAGCAGCGACATCTCAACCATAGCGTGCATAGAAGCATAACCTGAGAAAACTATCCCAACCACCACAACCATGAAACTGAAGAAAAAGAACTCATAGAAGTAGAAGATTCATAACTCATAATCATTCACTCCCCCGTCTCCTCCGCCTCCTCCTCTCCCCGCTCTCATCATCATAATCATACCCCTCCTCAATCGCCTCCCTCCCCCTTCTCCCCTCCCCCCTTTTCCTCCTCCCCCCTTCCCCCCTCTCCTCACCGCTCGTCTCCCCCCCGCTCTCCAACAAACTCCCACTCAATATCCCCCCCAACAGCCCCAACAAACTCCCCCTCCCCT